>JACVVK020000223.1:0-27500 GCA_018292915.2 Batillaria attramentaria
GCCATCCCACTCAGCCACACCATTCAACGTTATAACACTCCTGTAGATTGCAGCTGCGTCGGTGGTGTAACGGTTAGCATGGTTGCCTTCCAAGCAGTCGACCCGGGTTCGACTCCCGGCTGACGCATTTTTTTTTTCTTTATTCGAATTTTTCCTCTTTTGTTTTTCTTTTACTTCCTCTTCTTTGTACTTTTTGTATATCAACTTTTTTTTTCTTCACTTTTATATCACCTTGTGTAATGTCATGTTGAAACGTAAAATGAGCAGAGCCAGAAACGTGATTTTACGCAAAACTACGTTTTTGATCTTACTTTCTAATATGGTGGAGGGGAGCCGGGATAACCGAATGGTAGAGCGTTGGACTTTCAATGCTCGGGTCGTGAGTTGGATTCCCGGCTGGGGCCAAATATTTGTACTGGCCTTTTCAGTTTTTTCTCCGTCGTTGCCCAATCCTTAAATATCACCCATACTTTGGTGGAAAAAGACGTTAGACTCCCAAACACCCACCCACCCACTCTCTTATACGGTGTAATGTTCGTGGTTATTCTCGGTCTTTACTTCTAGACGGAATTGCGTTTGTTCAGGGTAAAGACCGCTTTTAAAGCTCCAAATATGTTGTTTTCGTTGAAAAAAAAACAACAAAAAACTCAGTACATGTACAAATATCACAGCTCCACCTGTGATTGAATCCAGACTTCACCATCACAGAGGTGACAGCCATTCAGTAACGCACCTGCTATAACAATAATAATAATAATAATAATACATGTAATAATAATAATAATAATATACATATAATAATACTATACTACTAATAATAATAATACATGTAACAACAAAACAATAATAATAATAATAATACATAATAATAATAATAATAATACATGTAACAACAACAACACATAATAATAATAATAATAATACATATAAAATAATACATATAATATAATAATAATAATACATGTAACAACAACAATAATAATAATAATAATACATGTAACAATAATAATAATAATAATATTAATAATAATAATAATAATACATGTAACAACAATAATAATAATAATAATAATAATAATAATAATAATAATACATGTAACAACAATAATAATAGTAATAATAATAATAATAATACATGTAACAACAACAACAATATAACCGTGTTTTGCGTAGGCGCTTTACCCAGTTGTTTTTTTTTATTTTTAAACTGGCTCATAGAGCCGCGAGCTGCTGAACCCAGCACGCACGTTCACGTGATTCAAACGCATTCTCTCACACACTGGACATGAACGCGTTACAATCACCTATCGCAATTTAAGCTTCGGAATTTAGAATTGCATTATTTTCAATTTTTCGGGGCTGAACGTTTCCTAAGTCGAACGGGGAGGAGGGGGAGTGGCCGAATGGTAGAGCGTTGGACTTCCAGTGCTCGGGTCTTGAGTTCGAATCCCGGCTGGGGCCAAATATTGTGCTGGCTTTTTCATCGTTGCCCCGTCTTTGATATCACCCGTATGTGGTGGAAAAGGACGTTAAACTCCCAAACACCCACCCATCTCCTAAGTCGAACGCGCTGTTCGAACTGAACCACTGTCCATTTCCTGATGCACTTTAAGCCAGAGTGATAATTATAATTATTCTCGCGGATAAACTAAACGGTTCTTGTGCCTGTTCGGCAAATGTAATAGCGAATTTACACGAGAGAAAAATTTATGAGAAGCCGACCTAGGTCATGCACGTTACGGCCCGTGCTAAGTGCCGATTTTGACATTTCGCCTGCAACTTACGATGTCTATAAAAGTTTGATTTGCAGTCAAATCGATTGCACGCTAGCAGACGTGACTTAGGCCATGGTGTGCAGTTACCGCTATTTGCATGATTTCCTGGAATGAAGCAAGTTTATTTGCTTGCTTTTTTTTTTTTCTTCTTCTTCTTCTTTTTAATTCCCAGTATGTAGGTCAATATTTCTTTTTTAACTTCCGGCGAAGCACCTTGTTAAATATTCTTGGAAAGGAATGTATTTTGTAAAGGGTGGGTGGGTGTCTGGGGGTTTAACGTCCTTTTCCACCCCCATACGTGTGATATCAAAGACTGACGGGGCAACGATGAAAAAGCCGGCACAAATATTTGGTCCCAGCCGGGATACGAACTCATGACCCGAGCATTACGAAGTCCAAAACACTACCATTCGGCTATCCCGGCTCGACTACACCATTATTAGAACGTAAGATGAAAACGTAGTTTTACGTAAAACCACGCCTCTGGCTATGATTTTACGTCAGTTTCAACATGACATTACACACGCTGATAAAAAAATTGAAGAAAAAAATAGTTGATATACAAAAAGTACAAAGAAGAGGAAGAAAAAGAAAAACAAAAAAGAAAAAAAATCGAATAAGGAAAAGAAATGCGTCAGCCGGGAGTCGAACCCGGGTCGACTGCTTGGAAGGCAACCATGCTAACCGTTACACCACCGACGCGGCCACGCACTAGGTCAGTTTTATAACGTTGAAAGGTGGGAACGCTCTACCATTCGGCCACCCCGGCTTCCCCGTATTTTGTAAAGTTAAAACACAAATCTTTTCAGCCTGTACGGCAAAGTAAGTTTTTTTTCTTACGATAAAGTTGATATAAAAATAAATAAATAAATAACAAAAGACATCCTAGTGTAGGGTTTGCGATGTGGAATTTGCACTTCTGAACAGGATGGTTCTTATGTTTTGTTTTGTGTTTGTTTTAAAAAGCATACTGGTCATTTAAAATGACAGCATCGTTTGTTAACTCACTTCCTACCAAGTAACTCTGGATTTGTGCACCAGTGGCCTCACTAAAAAGGAAAAAAAAATATCATGGTGATGAATTCCTTCCCATATCGAGTCAAATCCATGTGCAGACTCGTTTGCGGTGCCTGTCTTGCCTTCGTGTACACACGCACGCACAAACATCAAGTGTGCACGCTAAAAATCCCACGTTCATCTTTCGAAGAAGAGTAGGCTGTGGCCGGTGGCGTGGTAAACAGAAATACTCAGTGTCGCACGCACCAGAGTGACTGAATAGCAGGGTGGAGGTTTGCACACAAAGTAGCGCTTAGCGGCAGCAGGCCGGCTTTCACTGCTTCGTCCTCCAGCCCTGAGCATTTCAGCAGAGATGGATATGTGCGCCGAGGAGAAGTCTACCATACCATACCATGAATTTATGGCTGCGTGGATTTTAAACTTGGCTCAGTGAGAGTGTTGTACATTGATTACACTCGTGTTTGCTGCAGTAAGAGCTGTTAAGGAACCGTTAATCTTGCCTCATTTTCGCATGAAGGGCCAAAACCGAAAAAGAGTCAAAAACGTGGAATACTCGTGCGCGTTACGACTGAAATGTGCTAAGATTATAGAATTTAAGTGTGATCTGCCGCGTTTAAATAAATACATGAACTGATAAATAATTATAATCTAAGAATCTGTCGATAAGAAAAGGAAAAGAATACTCAAAGAATACGGTTAAAAAAAAATTAAAAATAAAAAATGCGTCAGCCGGGAGTCGAACCCGGGTCGACTGCTTGGAAGGCAGCCATGCTAACCGTTACACCACCGACGCAGCTGACGAAGTACGCATGATTTAAGCGCTTTGGAGGAAGCTTAGCTGTGACATCCACTGTTCTCGTTGACCGAGCAGGCCGCCGTAGACTGACTATTTAACGGCAAGTGTGAAAAAAATAGCTGTGGGCTAGAGCCGACTGTTTCAAGTTCAGCCGGTGGAAAATAACTTGAATCTTCTCTCTCTCTCTCTCTCTCTCTCTCTCTCTAACACACACACACACCACACACACACACACACACACACACACACACACACACACTTCTTCCGCCTCTCACCCCCCCCCCCCACACACACACACACACACTTCTTCCGCCTCTCACCCCCCCCCCCACACCCCACCACACACACACTTCTTCCGCCCCCCCCCCCCCCCCCCCCACCCCCCCCCCCCACCCCCCCCCCCCCCCCCCCCCCCACACACACACACCACACTTCTCCGCCTCTCCCCCCCCCCACCCCCCCCCCCCCCCCCCCCCACACACACACACACTTCTTCCGCCTCTCCCCCCCCCCCCCCCCCCCCCCCCCCCCCCCCCCCCCCACCCACACACACACACTTCTTCCGCCTCTCACCCCCCCCCCCCCCCCCCACACACACACACACACACCCCCCCCCCCCCCCCCCCACCACACACACACACACTTCTTCCGCCTCTCCCCACCCCCCCACACACACACACTTCCCTCCCCTCCCTCCATCCCCGTATTCTTCTAGCCGGCGTAGGCCGCTGCAGACGAGGCGACCGCGAGTGTGAAAAATAGCTGTAAGCCAAACCCCCCCCCCCCCCCCGCCTCTCTCTCATGTTGAATTTTGAATTTTTACATCCAGTTTTTTTTTTTTCTTTTAAAAAGGCCAGTTCAGTTGAAAACTGGTCGCGAAACCAAAAGTTAGACTGACCCGGCGTTTTCAAATAAACTTTATTACCATTCAGTTTTAATGTCTTTTTACTGCAGGCTGTTGGGAAGACTACTTGCAAGAGAGGCAGTGATGCCTACAAGTACAAGCTAAATAAACGTTTCATTACTAGCATCAGCATCAGCAACATCCTCATCACCAGCAGCAACATCATGAGTACCACACACACACACACACACACACACACACACACACACCACCACCACCACCACCACCACCACCACCCCCTCTGTACAAATTTTGGCCCTGTCGAGATTCGAACCCGGGAACCTTTCGATCTCGAGTCCAACGCTCAAACCGTTGAACCACCGACTCTCCTTGTCACCTAAACTTGTGAACGTGCCGGTTTTTCTACGGCAACCGTTTACACATGTTGACAGCCAGGGTGCTAAAGTTAGTGCCGGAGAAAACTAAGAGGATATTTTCGGCTCTTCCTGTGGGCGGATTTGTCTCCCCAGGGAGTTCGGTTTGAGGGGGGGGGGGGAGATTAGTTCCCGACAAAAGTTAGCTTTGTGAATATTTAACACCTCTCCGCGGTGAAAAATAACACCGCCCTTTGGTCTTGCCGCCAGCGAAGGGAGGCGGGGGGTGGTTTCTGGGGGGTTAAAGCGGCTAAAGCTACCTTTTTTTTTTTAATGCTCACAGATCGTTCTGAGCTGTTTTCGTGGTATCTATCATCACACCACTCAGACACCTGGACAGTGACAGCGTCTGTAATGCTGGCACCGAGCCAGCAGGATCCAACTCAATGACGCGGCGATCGCAATAAACGCTCCAGCAGTGTAACAACGGTCGTAAAATTTGAATCCTCGACCGCTACTACCAGTGCAAACAACACTGTATCGCATTAAGAGCTGTACTAATCATCAAGATGAGAGTATTTCGAGCTTGCAGGAACACCCACGAGCGAAATTGTTCCAAAACATTATTATAAGCTGATTTGGCAAAGATGGAAGTACCCCGTTTAATGGGAGTAATCTAAAAGTCTTATTTTGCACGGGGGTGGACAAAGCACTTTGGCAAGACGTTAAAGTAGTATAACCACATCCCTCTCACCATTTCTGTCACCGCTATTGGAAAGTCAAAGTAGGGACTAAAGAAAATTGACCCTAGATAAGCAGGAGATGCCGGTGCACTTCGGCCGCACGCTTTCGGTGGAATATTACGCCCGGCCTTGACCTCATTACAGGCCTCTGAAATGATGACTTGGCGCTTTTAACAATTTGTCGACAGTGCAAAGATTTCACGCATTCGGCAAAACGTTTTTCCTCAGTGATGTGAAACAGATATGTGACAGGTATAGTATAGGAGAATGTGTGCCCTAGAAACTGTTAGATATAACGTCACGACATCAGAGGTCTACAGAAACCTCCCCCCACCCCACCCCTTTTCCCTGTCTGTATCTGGGGAGCCGGGGTGGCCGAGTGGTAGAGCGTTGGACTTTCAATGCTGGGAGGGGGGGGGGTGATGGGGGGGGGGGTCGTGAGTTCGAATCCTGCTGGGACCAAATATTTTTGCCGGACTTTTCATCGTTGCCCCGTCTTTGATATCACCCATACGTGGTGGAAAAGGACGTTAAACTCCCAAACGCCCACCTACCCAGCCGCCCGGCCCCGTCTGTATCCGCCTACGAGACCCGGTATTTGTGAGGGTCAATAGAAGCGCTGACCGAGGCAAAACAGGCAGGATGGTCCCAGACCTGACACATTAAAATGCATGAGGGTCAAACGATTGTTGATCGAAGCCACAGTGCGTGGAGAGCAAGTGTTAACATTCTGCGCTGCAGGGTCAGTTATAACTATTGTCCCGCGCCACACACTGGCTCTGCAGACATCACTCCCCCTCCCCCTCCCCCCACCACCACCACCACAAAAAAAAAAAAAGATCTGGAGCACGAATGCTCGGTGACCTCTCAGCACCGACGTGACACCCGCAACAATCAGACTACAACTTTGTTTTGCTAAAAAATAATAATAATAATAATAATAAAATAAAATACGGACGCACCAGATTGGTGTAGCGGGCAAACCTTGCCGGTAATCTTTGCGCCGGATACGATTGTGTCCGCGTGTCCGCAGAGCCAGTTGGCGGGGCGGGAGAGGAGTAACTGGGTCTGCAGCGCAGAATGATGCAAGCTGTACTGATCTGTTTCCGAGTGCAATGTTCAGCCACGAGCACGTGGGTTGTGAAATCGGGTTGGGGGAGAAGTGTTAGGGTCATTCGTTTCTCCGCGCACGTTCGTAAAAGCAAGGTGGAAATCAGCAGCGAGGCGGAATTCGTTTGAAACTGGGGGGGGGGGGGGGGGATACGTCAGTTTACGTGGAAAATGTGCGAACTCTCAGAGCGAGAGAGAGAGGGAGAGAGAGGTCTTTATTTTCCGATGTTACAATATTGATCAAAAGAACAGTTTTTAAATTTTCTCTTGCTACATTTACACACAAAATGTTCTACCCGTACATACAAACAGAGAGAGAGAGAGAGGAGGGTGTGGGTGGGTGGGGGGAGAGAGAGTGTGTGTTGATCAAAAGAACAGTTTCCAAATAAAATTATTCTCTTGCTTCATTTACACACAAATAGTTCTACCTGTACAAAGAGAGAGAGAGAGAGAGGAAACATGCTACAGATAATACTTCTACACTAACACTTCTCAAATGCCCACACCGCTTGAAACAATACTGTGTAAATTCACCCAAATTACTTCAAATGGTATTCACTAATTCAGGCTAAAAGACCTTGGCTCTTCATTAAAACTTGAAAAAGAGAGAGAGAGCCGTCAGCTTCCAAAAATAACGATTGACCTCCTATTCAGACACAGAAAAAGAAACAGAGCTCTTGAGGGACAGAACAAAGAGGCAGCTTAGGCAATTTCTTTAGAACTGCAGGGCTTGCAAAATTTGTTTGGTTCTTTATACAATCGCGTCGTTCGACCAAAGCGTTTCACCACACAGTCCTGAACAGACCCCGTCATTTTTGCCGGTCTGCGTGGATGAAAGATCGGTAACCAATGACCAACACCGAATCCAGATTCCAGGGCCCCTCGTGACTGATCGCTAACCAATGAACAACGTCGAATACAGAGTCCCGGAGTTTGCAACAGCTGCCAGCTTTGATTGGCGACAATTTCGGGTCGGAAATGAAAGCAGCGGAAACGAAGGCGGCATGACAGGAAGGGTGGACAGGAAGGCAGATAGGCGGAGGGAGGTGGGGAGGGGGTAGAGGGCAGCGAAGGAGTGGGTGGTGGTGGTGGGGGGGGGGGGGGGGTGGCGGGAGAGGGATTGATTTAATGAAGACCAACGTCCGGTCAGCCATTTTGCAAGACGTTACGTCTGGGGTCTGGGTAGTCATGGTTTCCCCTCTCCTGTAATCGAGGATGTGTCTTCCCCGAACACTCATGGGTTAGCCCGGACTAGGGTCTGGGTTGCGTCTGCATGCATAGACGCTGTTTGATGCAGGACAGGACAATGCCGGCTGAGAGCAACGCGAAACATTCCAACGGTGTTGATGATGATGACGAGGAGGAGCCTGGAGGAAGATGTTGAAGATGATGATGATGATGATGATGATGACTGGCCATTTGTAGGGATCAGCAAAAAGCGAAAAAAAAAACAAAAAAAAAAACCCAACAACAAATAAAATTTCCATGCAGTAAGGCAGTATCCGTACGGCACCTGTGGGATGAGGAAGAGGGTGGGGGTGGGGGTGGGGTAGGTGGATGTTGAGTTTAACGAGGGATGAGGAAGAGAGAGAGAGACTCGAGAGAGGGAAAATATATTTGAAAAACAACAACAACAACAACTTAAAAAGAAAAAAGAAGAGATTTTTCTTCAAGGTCTCCTCGAAGCTCTTGATTGTCATGCAGAATTAAGCATATTAAAGTCTACAGAGAACACAATATCATTTACCGCGTTTTCTGTCTGTCTGCCTATATGTACGTTTGTCTGTCTGTCCGCAGGCTGCAAAACCTTCCGTATCTGGACAGTTCCTTGTTGATTTTTCTTTTGTTACATGCATGGAACCCATTACTAAATGGACTCGGGGAACAAATCTGAATTTCCCAGAAGGGAATATTGATTAGATTTTAAAAACAACAACAACAACAACAACAACAACAAACAACCGTGACAGAAACTGCTAACGCAGTTATTGATGATTCTCTAGGCGTTGATGTGCGATCCTTTGCTCACACCGCTCGCTGCGCCTGTGACGTCACCACCATCTAGCCTCAGCGTGTTAGCAAAATTGACGGGAAAGCGTCATTTATCTCCCGGAGCCCTTTTCCATGTGTTTGGCAATACAGATGTCTAAGCTGCCATGAAATCTGTTAATAACACGCTGCTTTGGTTTAAACTTTTTTGTTCATGGAAAAAAAAACAAAAAAACGCCCTCAAACAGTAAATAGCATTCCATTGCAAGAGCGCACAAGTAAAAACTTATGTACGTGCTCATCTGAACCAGTTTACATACAAACATGGCGGAGAAATTGGCATGAAAATAAATTGAGTTCGATGGATGGATGGATGGGCGGATTTGAACATAATTATAATGACGTGATCATTGTCTGTTTCAGATCCCCAGTACTGCCGCAGTATGCCTGTTATACTCCGGCTCCAGTGGTCGCTACTCAACCTGGCCTACAACTCCGCCTTGGTCGTCACGACAGCTTACTGGGTCTTCATAGTGTTCATTGTGGACGAATGTGAGTACATAGAAGAGAGGTGTTTGGTCGACGTACGCATGCAGTGGGCACACAGATTGGGCACAGACTGGGCACGGACTGAGCACATAACACACACCGCACACACACGAACTGGGCAGACAGACACCTACACACGCTGGACACACATACGATCGACTGGGCACCGGCACACACACACACACACACACACACACACACACACACACACACGCACACGCACGCACTGGGCAGACACGCACATATACACGTTGGGCACACACTCGATCGACTGGCCACCGGAACACACACACACACACAGACAGACACACACACACACACACACGTGCGCGCACGGTGTTGTCGCCGTATCGCTTATCTTTGGCAGCACCTGTTTCTTTCACAGCCGTAAATCTGATTTCACATTCACATTCCACCCCAGGTAGAAAGCTATCCCGCTGCTTCAATACTTGCAGATTAATTGTTAGATCAGTGCCTGGTTTGGTCATCCAGAATTCTCATCCTCATTTGCCAAAAGAACCTAAGCGTCTTGAATTTGATAGGCACTTGTGTCCGTTTACCAGATGAAGGTAGAGTAGTACAGGACTAATCTCTATGTATAAATGGTCAGTGTGTGTGTGTGTGTGTGTGTGTGTGTGTGTGTGTGTGTGTGTGTGTGTGTGGTGTGTGTGTGTGTGTGTGTGTGTGCGCGCGCGCGCGCCTAACCTAACCTAAACCTAACTTTCTCACATCGCGATCAAACTTGGTGGGAGTACTCAGGAAAACATCTGGGAAATCGGAGTTTAACGTCCTTTTCCACCACGTATTGCCAGACAGGCGGACCACAATTTAGGGTTTTTGGGTTGGGTTTTTTGTTGTTGTTGTTGTTGTTGTTGTTGTTGTTGTTTTTTTTACATCACGACCAAAATTAGTGGCTGTATTCAGGGGAACCCCAGAAAGATTATGGCGAGAAAAAGAAAAATCTCTGAAAATGTCAGGTCGTGAGTTCAATTCCAGGCTAGAGTCAAATGTTTGCGCTGGCCTTTTTCTCGTTGTCCCGTCTTTGATACCCCCCCCCCCCACACACACACACACACACACACACACACACATGGTGGAAAAGGACGTTAAATTCCCCCCAAGTACCCACCTATCCACCCGATGGTTACAGGTCATACTGAAAAGCGCCAATAAACGCCGTGTATACACATACACAGCCACAAGACCCCCTTTTTTTCCTCTCTCTCTCTCTCTCCCCCCCCCCCCCCCACCCCAACCGCCGTATTTTTGTAGAGTAGGCTGTAGACGAGTGTGAAAAATAGCTGTAAGCCAAACCCTCCCTCTCTCTCTTTTTTTTTTTTTGTAATCGCCATTCCGGTTGATTTTTCGCAGCGAAAGCGACAAGACATGCTGAGGATTTCACGCAAAGCCTCAATCCCAGAAGAAATCTTGTTCGGCCCCGCGTCTCCTCCTCATATTTTTTGCATGATTCGTAGCGATGGGGACCTGAGCTGAGGCCGCACTGTCTTTCCCCAACTCGGCGCTGCTGGTATTGTCGGCGTGTTTTTTGCGCATGTCGATTGTCTTAAATCGTCAAATCCCGTGCGTGGGATGGCCGGGCCAGGCAGGCTGACTGATTTTAGCAATGCTGTTTGATACAGAGGTTGGGGAATAGGATGTGTGTGTGTGTGTGTGTGTGTGTGTGTGTGTGTGTGTGTGCGTGCGCGCTACAGACCGCAAACGCGGATGCTCGATCTAAAGCCGACTCTTACCTGGGCACTGCGGAGCGCCACTGTGTTGTCCACGCATGTCACACAGTTGTGATTTTGGGGGGCTTCCGCCGCTATGGCGTCATTTAAGCCTGCTCTTAACTGAGCACAGAGCGCGAAACACACATGTGCACATCACAGTCGTTGCGCTCGGTGTGTCTGGTAACTACAAAACTGAACACAGCTGTGCTCGGTGACAAACCGATTGAAGATGCACTGTCCATGTGTGCCATGTCCGCCATGTCTGCGCGCCGAGTGACGTAGTACAACCAATCAGAATCATTCTGTTGTGGAAACCACAGTCACAGTTGTGGCTATTTGAAATCCACGTTGCTGTGATGGCCGATCAGATGCTTTTCTTAAAGCCGGCTCTTAACTGGGCACTGCGGAGTGCCACAGTGCTGTCCACAGTTGTGACACAGTTGTGATCTGAGGGGTTTCCGCCGCTGTGGCGCCGCTAGTGCGAGTAGATGGAAAGTCTCAACTTCGCTTGTGCCAGAAGCCTTAAACGGGGCTAGCTCCATCTTTGGTAAGCGAGGTTTTGTTTTGAAATAATCTTTGTTGTATTTTACTCCTACTATGTCGCTCTCTTCGTGCACTCGCAGAGAAGATACGGGATACAACAGCATACAACTCCAATACTTCATTAACAGGAGATGCGCGGAGAACAAATTCATGAAAGAAGAAGAACCCAGGACGCTGTGCAGGGCTGCTTACATACTAAACAGGTCAGATCTGGAACATTCCTCAACTTACTGGCAAGTTCGAAATCTTTCCAATGTGACGTAATCTTCTAACGTTACTGCACCAGCATGTTCTGGGATGGTCTAGAAATTACCATCGGAATTCAGTGGCTTTTCGCGATCTCTACAACAAACTTGATGATTAGTACAGCTCTTATTGCGATACAATGTTGTTTACACTCTTTGCGCGAGCGGTCGAACAGTCAAATTCTGCCACCGTTGATACACTACTGGAGCGCTCAGTGTGGTCG
Source organism: Batillaria attramentaria (assembly GCA_018292915.2). Taxonomy (NCBI): domain Eukaryota; kingdom Metazoa; phylum Mollusca; class Gastropoda; family Batillariidae; genus Batillaria; species Batillaria attramentaria. The sequence continues at coordinate 11,940 of JACVVK020000223.1, forward strand.
CTGCGTCGTCGAGTACGCGTATGTTGGCTCAGTGCCAGCATAACAGACGCTGTCACTGTGCAGATGTCTAAGTGGTGTGATGATAGATACCACGAAAACAACTCAGAACGATCTGTGAGCATAAAATGGTGGCATTAGCCCCTTTAAGTTAATGGAGAGGGCGTGACAGAGAGAGAGAGAGAGAGAGAGAGAGGGGGGGGGGGGTCCTCAAACCCAACCAAGACGGCAGCTGTGGAATTCTGACTCTTCAAAGAAGAGGACGTTTTTTTTTTTTTTTTTTTTTTAAAGCCCTCTAACACTCATCCGCCCGTCAAAGAAGATATTCCTTAGTCTTTGTGGTCGAATCGACCATAATGACTAAGGAATAGTCTCGATTGACAGTCCTCAAATCAAATCCAGACGGCGGGCTATGCTTTAGAATTTTAACCCAATCTTCAAAGAGGGATAGTCGTGAGCCTTCGCCAATCGTGATCGACGCACCTCAAGCAGCAGTCCTTAAATCAAACCAATAGAGCAGGGAAAATCAACACGGGGTATAGACTTAAGAATTCTGAATCAAATCTCCTAAAACAAATGTTCGTTAGAATGTGTGGTCAACACACCTCTTGTAACAGTCTTCAGACCAAATAAAAAAGGTGCGCAAAATTAATAGCGGCCATATTTTTAGAATTCTGAGTCAATATAAAAAAAATTAATAAAAAAGATATTTTTGAGCCCTTGTGGTCAACGTGCTTCGCGTAACAGACCCAAAATTAAATAAAGAAAGCGCGCATAATTGACAGATCTTATATTTTGGAATTGATTTTAATCTTATCGAAGTATCCCTGAGCCTTCGTGGACGACGCACTTGCTGTAGCAGTTCTTAAAACGGACCAAGACAGCGGAAACAGTTTAAAATTCTTACTTGACTTGACTTGGCTCAGTCTTCCCACAAGATATTCTTATACCATTATCTGGAAGGTCAGAGATTTGATAAGCGGTTGAGGTCTTCTTTCCCGCCCTAGACAACGGCAGATTCGTGAGCCTTTGTGGACGAAGCACTTCATGTAGCAGTCCTTAACCCCAGCCACACGAAGCCGCGCGAAATCGATGGGGGGGGGGGGGGGGGGCACTTGCATTTAATCACTTTAAATACTTGAGATTATCCGCCACCGAGCCACGCGCTCTCCAGTCCGTCTTTTTCACACGCATTATAAACGTCGCAGGCCAGCGCCATTTTCTCCTGGTGCGTGCTGGCTTTTTTGGGGCCGTGTGCAGCACATTGGGCCCGCCATGTCTGCAGACCTGTCATTAGGGAAAGAGCAAACTCTTCATTTCCCCCGTTGTGAAATTGACTCGATTACGGTGTAGACGGAATAAGATGGAAGATACTAGAGGAATGATAAAAGCAAGAACGCGCGAATGTTCATTTTGGAGAGAGGGGGAGAGAAAGAGGTGGGGGGGGGGGCATTCGTGTTCAGTCTGGCGATACATGTAAGAAGGTATTTTCCGCTGGAAGTTGTATGAGAATTTGTTTGTTTGTTTGTTTGAAAACTTTGCAGAAATTGTTGGTTTAAAGTTAGGTTATGTTGAGCGTTATGTTGGTCATTCAGTTCCTTTAATTTGGACAACCACAAAAAAACACCAAAAAACAGAGGCCGTTGGCGCAATATGTTACGTTGATTTTGGCAGACAATTTTTCTCTCTTTTCAACATTTCAGCAGCAACAAAAACCGTGACCACAAAGTTCTCTTTTATTTATAGCAACTTTTCCTTTCTTGCGAAGCACTGCTCTCAAACAAGCCTGCTTAGAAGAAGGGGGACGGGAGATGGCGAAGGGAGAGGGGAGGGAGGGGGAGAGGAGAGGCTGTAGCTAACACACGGCACCAGACGTGCACCCCACTAACTCAATTTGACAGGGATGGTAAAGGAAGGAAATTGTCTCCTAAATTATTTCTGAATTGAATTTCCTAAAGTTGTTCGGATGACAACAGAAGAGTCCCTGGAGCACATGTTAGGCCAGTCTGTCTCGATTTGGGAAAATCTCTTTAATCCAGGGGAAACAGACAGTCGTGTTTTTGCTCTCAGTTAAAGTCTTTTCAAAATCGATCGGTGGAAAGGGGGGGGGGGGGGGGGGCAGGCTTCTGAGGGAGTGTGAAAAACTTAAAAAGCACAAGAGAAGGGGAGGGGGTGGGGGTTTGGGGTTGAACTGTACTAATCACAGGGGGGAGAGAGTAGGGGCCCAGGGAGTGTGAAAAACTTGAAAAGCACAAGAGAAGGGAAGGGGAGTTGTGGGCTGAAATATACCAAACGCAGGGGGAGGGAGCAGGGGCTTAAGAGAGTGTGCAAAGCTTGAAAAGTACAAGAGAAGGGGGAGGGGGGTAGACTGAAAGCCGGGGGGGGGGGGCTGAAATATACCAAGTTGAGGGGTGGGGGGTTGGGGGGGGGGTGTAAATATTGAAATACTGTCACAGCATTAAAAGACCACATTTTCTTCTCACGCCTTGACGCAACTTTTACATAAAATTGACGGAAGGGGGGAAATAATTACCTCGTCGGACGCTCTGACAATAAAAAAAAAAAGTATTTTATTACATACTTCAAGCCCAGAGCACACATTTCGCAATTCTGAAAAAAATCCCAGTAACACACTCACAAAGCACGCACTCGGCGCTTTAGGATTTTGCTTCTTTCGCCACATCGAATATCATCTGAAAATCCTTCGTCCTACCATTATTGCCTGGCGCAGACAGATTGTATCTAAAACGACAAAGAGGTCCAATTTAGCGCTGTGAAAAATGGCCAGTGACGAGGTTTAATCTTCTTACACGTGTCAGCAATTTCCCGTAAACAAAGTGGCTTTTTGTGCAAAGACCCCTCTTATATCGGCGCATTGATTTTTCTCTCCCCTTTAGCTTCCATTCTTCCTGAAACCCATGACGGGGATGGCTAAATTATTATATCAGGCGTTAATAATATCGCGGTGGCATGCAGGGAATATACGCGGGGGGTAGGGGGGGGGGGGGGGGGGAAGGTCAATAGGAACGGCGGATGTATTCCTGATGCTGATTTGATTAAAGAAGTTTTGGCGAGGGTGGGTGGGTGGGTGTTCGGGGTTTAACGTCCTTTTCCACCAACTACGGGTGATATCAAAGACGGCGCAACGATGAAAAAGCCAGCACAAATATTTGGGCCCAGCCGGGATACGAACTCACGACCCGAGCATTAGAAGTCCAACGCTCTACCATTCGGCCACCCCGGCTCCCCAAGTTTTGGCGACGATTCAGGGGAAGCCATATAATTATTTGAGGGGTGGATGGGTGGGTGTTCGGCAGTTTAACGTCCGTTTCCACCACGTAATGGTGATATCAAAGACGGGACCACGAGGGTTTTGTTTGGGAGTTTAACGTCCTTTTCCACCATGTAATGGTGATTCAAAGACGGGACCACGAGGATGGGTGGGTGGGTGGGTGTTTGGGAGTTTAACGTCCTTTTCCACCACGTAATGGTGATTTCAAAGACGGGACCACGAGAAAAAGGCCAGCACAAATGTAATAATTTGAAATATGATGTTAGCATGCACACCTTGTGCATTGTAGTAACGTTAACTCAATTCCTACCGAGTAAGTTTAATAATAATAATAATAATAATAATAATGAGTATTGTATAGGCGCTTTACCCAGTTTCATAAATCGGCTCAAAGCGCCGCGAACTGAACCCAGCACGCACGCTCACGTGAATCACACACATTCTCTCACACACTGGACATAAAGACATAAGAGGAAAAAAAAAAAACCGACTTGAAACGCTATACAAGTGTGTTCTCGCATTTCTGACATGTGAATTTACCTGAGATCAACCATCGTTAAAACCTTTGAATTGTAGCAGCACCTGAAACACTGCGGACAATCTTTATTAACCCCCGTGGTATTCCCGATTCTGTTACAGCAGAGTATCCGTCAAAAATGAAGAGAAAATCGCTGCCGTTCAGCGGGGGTTTGTCAGAGCTTAGCGGATATGAGCCTCGGTATGGGTGGTTGGCTTAAGTCCTGTCTACTTCCGGTTGCCCTTTTGCGGCGGAGGTTATATCCACCTCCGCCGCAGACATGAAAATAACAATTTGTCGTAAAATGCGCGTAAGCAGTCTGAAAAAATCCATGGTGATTTGGCCCTTATTCAGATGCCGGTTGCATTAAAAACAATTATGTTCGTCAAACATACAAGAACGATGAAGAAAAATGTTTGCTGAATGTGTGAAGTGTTTGCTCTTGGAATTGTTCGATGTGTCGAGTCGTAACATCGCAGGCTTGTGTGCGGGTCAGGGCGAATGCGTGACATTTCGACGTCGTCGTGGGAATTTTTTTTTTTCTTTAGCGAACAGAGCATGCGGGAAAAGGGTTCTCCCTTGCAAAAGAGCCGTTAAGGAACCGAAACTCTCGTTTGATTCTCGCCTACAAGGCCAAAACCGAAAGAATCGTGCCGAAAGGCGATTCCCAGCGCTCAGCAGGATATGTGTTAATAATTATATGCTTTTTATCTCAGTGATATGACTCAAAACGCCACAAACCGAACAAAACCGTTTCCAACCCATGCCGACAGTTTACAACCCATGCCGACAGTTTCCAACCCATTCCGACAGTTTCCAACCCAGGCCGACAGTTTCCAACCCATGCTGACACTTTCCAACCCATGCCGACAGTTTCCAACCCATGCCGACAGTTTTCAACCCATGCCGACAGTTTCCAACCCATGCCGACAGTTTCCAACCCATGCCGACAGTTTCCAACCCATGCCGACAGTTTCCAACCCATGCCGACAGTTTCCAACCCATTCTGACAGTTTCCAACCCAGGCCGACAGTTTCCAACCCATGCTGACACTTTCCAACCCATGCCGACAGTTTCCAACCCATGCCGACAGTTTCCAACCCATGCCGACAGTTTCCAACCCATTCTGACAGTTTCCAACCCATTCCGACAGTTTCCAACCCATGCTGACAGTTTCCAACCCATGCCGACAGTTTCCAACCCATGCCGACAGTTTCCAACCCATGCCGACAGTTTCCAACCCATTCCGACAGTTTCCAACCCATTCCCACAGTTTCCAACCCATGCCGACAGTTTCCAACCCATGCCGACAGTTTCCAACCCATGCCGACAGTTTCCAACCCATGCCGACAGTTTCCAACCCATTCCGACAGTTTCCAACCCATGCCGACAGTTTCCAGCCCATTCCGACAATTTTCAACCCATTCCGACAGTTTCCAACCCATTCCGACCGTTTCCAACCCGTGCGACAGTTTCCAGCCCATTCCGACAGTTTCCAGCCCATTCCGACAATTTCCAACTATGCCGACAGTTTCCAACCCATGCCGACCGACAGTTTCCAACCCCAAATCCCGCCACCAGCTTCACAGAACTTTTATGTCCTCTCACCGACATTGTGTCTCGTGGAGCGAGAGAGAGACAAAGAGAAACACAATCATCCCTCATTAAATCTGGTTTACACTCGGTAACGGAGCAGTGTTGTCTTTAGATCGGCCACAAACGTTAAGGGTAGGATCGTTACTCTCCTAGATTACGGCGCAGAATATTACAGCTGAACGGGTCAGTTTCGGAATATGTTTCCTGTTATACTGCAGGTCACAGAATACAAATGCGAGAGGCCTGAAAATGCCTATATAGTCCATATTAGCCTCAGGCATCATAGTCACCCCTAAAAATGTTTCAATCTAGAACAAAAATTACTTTCATTTAAGGGCCTGACATGAGTTTTAAAAAAAAAAAATGAATGTCGACTTTCCGCTCGGGCCTCACTCGAGTAATGCTAGTTTACTTTCTGTTTAGGTCAGGAAGCCACTTCAACCCAAACCACTCGCGTCACCTTTGCCTCTCTTCACTCTTTTACTGGCAGCTTGACTCTTGTTGCGGTCCCCTGGCATGCACAATCACTACAAACTAGCACACTCGCCAAACAGGGTTCTTCAAATAAAAACTGCACATGTCCCCACGGTCACGGTCGGCTGGTGTCCTTACGCCTTTCTGTCTTTCAAACATCCAAAATTAAGAAAATAAAAACAGACATGAAATACAAATACACGCAATAACAATTTAGCACCAAATAATAATTAACTTGCAAGCGTCACATCTATTACAGCAAATCCATGACACACAATCAGAGAGATTTGTCAGCATATGTGTGCTGGACAATGGACATTTCAAAGACAAGTTAGTTAGTTAGTTAGTTAGTTAGTTAGTTAGTTAGTTAGTTAGTTAGTTAGTTAGTTAGTTAGTTAGTTAGTTAGTTAACCCCGCGCAAGCAACAAAGACTAATTCGCGGCCAATCAAAGACAACAAGTTTAGTTAGTTAGTTAGTTAGTTAGTTAGTTAGTTAGTTAGTTAACGACGCGCAAGCAGCAAAGACTAATTCACGGCAAATCAAAGACAACAAAATGCACTGACGATCTTGATCCAGTCTGTGATAAAAACCCGGCGAGAAAACGGCGGCTGGCGGCGCCCCGAAATCGATAAAAAGACATGCCCACCTGCATGTGAGATAAATACACGTAATTTGTGCCCATTACGTCATTGTGCAGACCGTAAATTGTCGGGTTTGAAACTTGAGCCTGGTTTGCTGGGAGAATTTTGGCTGCCTGCCTGAAACCAGCCAGAGAAAAACGACGCTTTTGGGGGGGTGGTGGGTGGGGAGAGGGGGGGGGGGGGCGTTTAGTTAGTGTTTTTGGCTGCGCACACGCACACAGGAGAAATCGGAATGTTGGGACTCACGGTTCAGGGGCGAGTGTGTGTGTGTGTGTGTGTGTGTGTGTGTGTGTGTGTGTGTGTGTGTGTGTGTGTGTGTGTGTGTGTGTGTGTGTGTGTGTGTGTGAGAGAGAGAGAGAGAGAGAGAAGGAGGGAGGGAGGGGTTGACATGAACGATATCCATAACATCGTTTACAGCACTTATTTCCCGCGACAAGCACTTGAAAACACAGTTCTTCCATTATGATGTCTGGTTCGGTTTCCGATAGAGTTCACAGTCGTGTGAAGGCTAACACGAACACGAGACTTTTGTCCGACTCATTGTACTGTTCACAGAACTTTTCTTTCTACCCGTAGTCTTTCTAGAATCATGGGGTTTTCTCCAGATGGCGGATAGTTTTAATAATAATAATAATAATAATTGTATTGGTTTAACCAAAATCCTTCAGCGCCTTTCATCCAATCAAAATGCTCGTTTCGGTTTGGGTTTAACCAAAATCCAAGTTGTGAAACCGATGCTACCCATATTTGAATATGGTGCGTGATGCTAGTATTTACTGGATTTGGGTTTGCCCACGTGAAAGTATGGGGCCGGTATCATCGACAGAAATGGTACATTTCCATAGAAACAGCTTTAATGTCAAAGTCATTCAAAATGATATTTTTGGAAGGTCTTATTGCTGTTACTGCTCAGCATGGGTTTCTATCCGGGTTATCCGGCTTTCCTCCTCCAGCAAAACTTTTTAAAACAATTAGATAGGTAGGCCGGGGCTACTCACGTTTGAAAATGGAACTACTGGGTGCTACTAGTGTTTACTGGATTTGGTTTTGCCTGTGTGCAAGTATGTGGCCGAGTATCGTCGACCAAAAATGACTTGACACGCTTTTAGAATGTAAAGCATGGGTATATATACGTACGCTCATGTTTCAAGCAAATGGCTTTCACTGTAAGTAATCGTACTGCGATTTGAAACTTTTGAATCGGGGTAGCACCAGGAAAACATCCCTGCCATCTATCACTAACCTCGTTAGGATAGGAATCTTTAAAAGTCCATTCTCTTCACGGTGTCTGCACACTATGAGCTGGGTCTGAAAGAGTCCCGCAGAGAATTCTCCTGACGGATTCAGACAAAGTGCGTGACTGCGATCCGCTTCACGCTGGGGGATCCTGGTTTGGGTGTGACTTGTCGGCGTAAATGACACGCGAACGTATACGACGTGAAGATCTACGCGTGCGTGCGGTGTGTGTGTGTGTGTGTGTGTGTGTGTGTGTGTGTGTGCGTGTGCGTGTGTGTGTGTGTGTGTGTGTGTGTGTGTGACCCCCATCCACTCCCCCCTCCCCCTCCCTTCTTCTTCCCCTCACCCTCAACCCACACGCCCCTAGCCCTTCCCCTTTCCGGCTGGCGTCTGGATCCTCAATGTTACCACTCTCCGTACGATTTTCGAGTTCACGCGAGCCATAGGGTCACTGCCATTTTCGAGTTTTCTCGATCTAGCATACTGACTTTTAATATTCTAAGAAACAACGCTGCGGTTAAATATGTTTCTGAACGAACCGACAAGACATAATTATATTACGTTAAAACAAGCCAGTGGCACGAGTTTTTAGTTTAGTTTAGTCCTCTTTATTCCCTGGGGAACATAGGGCTGCAACCACACTCCGCCAGCGCACTCGGTTCTGGGACGCCCTCTTTAGTTCGGCCCACGTCGTTCCGGCGGCCTTGGCTTCAGCGTCCTTACTCCTCCGCCAGGTCTGCTTCGGTCGGCCCACTTTGCGCTTTCCCTGGGGGTTCCAATCAAGGGACTGCCTGGTGACATTTGATGTTGGCTTTCGCAAAGTGTGTCCGATCCATCCCCATTTCCTTTTCTTGATCTCCTGCTCGATGGGGACCTGTCTTGTTCGCTCCCAGAGGTCTTGGTTGGTGATCACCAGTGGGTATCTGATGTTGAGAATCCAGTGGCACGAGAAGTGACGTAATTTAGGGAATCTTCGGCATTGTTCAGGTTCAAACTGTTTATTGCCTTATACAATGGTTTCCAAGAACTGAATGGCCGGCACGGAGAGTGTTAAACGCTCATTCTGTCTCGCTGGCTCGGGAACACGCAATGCATAGGTTTTGCACGTCCGCCAAAATACTATACTACCCAGATTATGTGTGATTTTCTCCTCGATCAACACAGCCATAAGCAGTATTATTCCCTATCCGACAAAAAGCAAAGGTTATACCGTGCAGTTATCTGCGTCTGCAAATGCGCTCAGTGGCCAAGCATTATGTTTGGTGTCATCTGGTGCACTCGCAAATGAGTTATTGTTGGATAAACGAAAACTTTTTTACTTTTTGAATAATCCACGGGTAATAGACGCAACCCCCCCTAGCATACACGACAGTAAAAGATTTTCTGGTCATTTGGAACGTTCTCGTGGCCATATATAATGTGCTCTGTCTCTCATCTATCTTGGATTGTATGACCGTGGTGAAATACTATGGTGTAATGCTATGAGTATTTCACAAACATAGATGTTAGTGCGCGTCCGACAGATGAAGAGTATGAATTATAGGAATACAGAATTGTCATGCTGTCAAGATATCTGTATGGAATACTAAATCAAATGCATAACAGTAGAAGAATATTCTGTTCTCTCTCTCTCTCTCTCTCTACTCGTGCGCGTTACGAAATGTGCTAAGATTATATTAAGTGTCATCTGCCGCGTTTAAATAAATACATAATGAATTGATAAATAATTATAATCTAATAATCTGTCGATAAGAAAAGGAAAAGAATACGCAAAGAATACGGTTTTTAAAATTGAAAAAGGAAAAAAAATGCGTCAGCCGGGAGTCGAACCCGGATCGACTGCTTGGAAGGCAACCATGCTAACCGTTACACCACCGACGCAGGTGACTTATTTTGATGATTTTAAGCATTATGGAGGAAGCTTAGCTGTGACATCCACTGATGGGACAACCACAGGTCGCCATCGAACGTCAGTCATGGATCATACTGACGTATGTGTTCTTATCTTTACCCCACACCTTCTCTCTCTCTCTCTCTCTCTCTACTCGTGCGCGTTACGAAATGTGCTAAGTTTATATTAATTTAAGTGTGATCTGCCGCATTTAAATAAATACATAATGATTGGATAAATAATTATAATCTAAGAATCTGTCGATAAGAAAAGGAAAAGAATACTGAAAGAATACGATTTTCAAAAATATATTTTAAAAAAATAAAAAAAAGGAGGGGAGAAAAATGCGTCAGCCGGGAGTCGAACCCGGGTCGACTGCTTGGAAGGCAACCATGCTAACCGTTACACCACCGACGCAGGTGATCAACCAACAATGATTTTAAGCATTTTGGAGGAAGCTTAGCTGTGACATCCGCTCTCTCTCACGTGACTTCCTACTGTCAGGACGCATTTGTGCTAGCTCCGCCAACTTGGACATTACATGTGTTTAAACTGTGTGCTTGGCATTGTAACTCGTATCTACGGATTCCTCTTGCGACCAGCTTCCTGATGGACGATTTGGTTTTGTGAAAATATGATGAACTTGTAAGTTATCTCAGACTTTGTATTTCTTCTGCCTCCTTGTGGAAACTTGATTGGCGGGGGTACGCTCGCGCTGATCCCTGTTGGCACAGCTGCGTGGAATCACCACTCGCCGTTACGTCACGACCCGGTGCCATGGCGGACTTGAGTGCCCTGGTCCAGACGCTGATCTGATCTGTGCAAACAACGGCTGGGGGAGGTTTCCTCTCCTGCACGCTTCACTGAAGCCCGATTACATCAGCGGCAAACATGCCATGCTCTCAGTGACAGTCCCTCCAGGGGCTGGCACCAGCTTCCACCAGTGATCATGCGCACCAAGTTTTGTACACGGTCTGTATACCGTAAATACAAACTCTGTGTAGAAAACATAAATAGAACCTTGGACCCCATACAGGTCAACTTTGAAACCGAACCTTCTCATGTTGCCACCTGGAGGTTCGTGCTGTGGATGAGATATGTGGAGAATATACCAGAGGAGCTGACATCAAACTGGTTTGACCATGATGTGAACCACAACACCCTCCCTACGTCTGTGCCTTCTGCCGACAAAACGGTCCCTCATCACGCCCATCATACCCACCTACAAGTCTTCTCCTACAAGGGCAAACGAAAACTATTCACCATCACTGTCTTTTATACGACTTCCTTAGTACGTATACAGGGCAAGGCATGTAAGAGATGGGTGAATGCTGAATTTGATAAGCTCAAGTGCCTTGTCAACATGATGGCCCCAGGTAGCTGCCCGACCCGCAGTCTTCCCGTCCTGTCTCCACCAAACAGTCTCCAAAGAAATCCCCGAAAGACACCATAAGCTGGCGCTAAGACGGCCACCTAAGGCTCCCCTCACATAAGGCAAACTCAAGTTCATCCCCTATCATCGACTCTGAGTCTGACGATGAGGACACCACCCTGCTTTCGATCGCCGAAGTTGAGGACCACCAGGGGAACCTTCACCAACTGACACCCTTTCAGAAGACTTAATGGCTTCAAATAATGGAGTGGCCAGTACGCGATTATCAGTGAAGTGGAGGATGACCTAGGGGAGATCATTCCAGTCGCTCAAGCTCGGCAGCTCGTCCGTCCCGCCGCCCAACCAGGCGTGACGGACAGCACTTCCGTCCACTTGAATCCGATTATGACGCTGATCTTACAGACTTTCCCCTCCACCTCTCCACCACTACTGGCCGGCGACCCACACTCACCAACCACCGTCCTCTGAAGTGTGTGAACAGTCAGGCGATACTTCCGACATCGGTACAGATGACCTGGCTAAGGACGGCGACCCTACAGTGTCATGCTTATCTACATGTGGCGGCGACCCAATGCTCGCCAGATCCCGCTCGCTGTGTTAAGTGCTCGCGTCCTTACAGCCGGAACGTTGCTATGAGTGCATGATTGAAATGTTCCAGGACCTGAAAGCACAGATGGACAGCAAACATAAACTGCTGAAACAGAACTTTAAGGCTGAACTGATGGACCTTAAACAAGAAAATGAAACTCTAAGGCAGCAGATCTCAGTTCTGACGTCAAAGCTTGGGAAAATTGATGCCATTGAAAGCAGGCAGAAACAACTGCTTGCGAAACAGAAGAAAGACACTGAAGTTCGTTCCGCTGCATCGAATGAGAGTTCTGGTTCAACGTCCCTGCCACGTCGACGGTCTCGCCTCCCCAGCCGAACACAAGTACCGCCAAACCAACGACTGAACCGCGCGTCGCAAAGCCCGTGCCCCAGGGCTCAACACCACTCGTGTCGGCTGCTAATCCCGCCAGTAGTCATGAAAAGACCGACTCGGTAACACACAGGCAGCTTCAGCAGGCGCCTAACATGGCGGAGGGCGCTGAGGAAGACAATCTCCACACACCGCCACCTCAGCGCAAGCCCTTCAACATCCGGCTTCCCCCCAGCGGCAGGATCGCCTCCCTCCTGATCGGAGACTCTAATCTACAACGTGTTGACCAGCGGCGCCTTGACCCCAGCGGGTCAATCTGTGTTCGCACCTTGCGCGGGGTCAAGACTGGCCAGCTCGCCGCGTCCCTAGGCCAATGTTCACCCCGTGAAGACGTCAGTCGTGTCGTGGTCCACGTTGGCACTAACGACTGCGCGTCACATCATTCCGTGGACACTATCATACAAGACTTCAAACATCTTGCTGTAGAAGTTCGCCGGGTTTTCCCCATCCTCTACGGTAGCGTTCACGGCCATCCTTCCACAGGGCCGCAGTACTATAGAGACTGTCTCTTGTGTAAATAAACGTCTGAGTGAACTGTGTGCCAGTGACAACATAAGTTTCCTTAACGAGAAGGCGTTTTACACTCAGGCCGGCTCTGTGGCACCTGGGCTGTTCAACAGGGACAGATTACACCTAAACGAAAATGGTGTCGCTCTGCTGCTCCGACAAGTGAAACGTTTCATGTGTAGGGACGGTCAGCAAACACCGTCCATACCGTGAAACAGCAAGATGTACATGTGGCGAGCCATACGCACAGTAAGGGTTCAGTGACACGCGGCAACCACTCACACGAGGGTGTACACCGCGATCAACAGTCTCGTGCACATCAAGGGGCTCCTGTGCCATCTGGACAACGTTTGGAACCTGTCAGCAGGAGCTATGCATCAGCAGCTGCTACTTCCACACGTGTGAGTGACAACAACGGCGGCGCACGCAACGCTTCCTCTACTGTGACCGGTGTCTCCTCAGCTAGTGTTCGTGGTCATCCGTCATCAGGACTTCCCGTCACTACAGCAACAGCAGCAGTAACTAGCCAACCATCAGTTGTCTTCTCTAGCTGTTCTCCCCGCTTTGCCACTGGTCTTCATTCTGGAGGTCTCCGCACAGTAGCCGCCGCTGGTCCTAATCCCGGATTAGCTGCTGCTGGCGATGTGTGGCAACCCTCATTCCACCATGGTGTGAGTCCTGCGGATTACCATCTCTATGCGGGCAACATGGCACGCGCGCCTATGCATTGGCCTCACCAGGTCGCTCCACACGGATTACCAGTGTCGGCGTTTCCCGTCCACCAGCCTCCGTACATCCCACTACAGCCTCCAGTCCCCAACTGGCAGCTGCCATTCTACACTGGCGGATTTCAACCCCAGGCTGTGATGTAGTAGGGATCATAGTCATGTGTACAAAGTTGTGTAATACTGTTGTGTAGATTTTTTTTTTTTTTTCTTAAATGACTTGTCGCAAACTTTTGACTGAAAAGTCATGAAAACTAGCCATGATTATTGTGTGGACATGTGTCTCTCGTGTGATATCGGTGGTTGCAGTGTTCATCAGCGATATACCGTGTTGACTTTGTGGGCACTTATTGCCAGTCTGAGTTATTAACTCCAAGCTTCACTGACGTATCATTCAGTGCGGTCTGCAAGACATTTGCGAGCAGCAATATTGCTTTCTCAGCGCTTGCAGTGACAATTTTTAGTGTGCAGTTTTTAATCTGCTTGACTCGATTTATCGTGTGCAGTTTCGTCTGCGTTAGTGAACTGTGTTGTGTCTGGAACTGGTTGTGTCACTCCGCGGCTTTGTGTGCTTATCTTAACAAGTCAGCGTAGTGTGACTTTCAGTTTATCAAGATTATTTTTCATATTCATATTTCATATTCAACCTTTCCAAGTGAAGACTGTAGAGGTGAAGTCTGCACGATGCCGTATGCACCTATTGACGGACTTAAAATTGGACACCTCAATGTTTACCATCTTTACCATAAAGTTCCTGATATTAGTTTTTTACTTAATCAGCCGACACACTTCCACCTCTTTGGCCTCACAGAGTCACGCCTTGATCCGCGAGTACCTGATGAATCTTTACACATTTCTAACTATTCTATCATCAGGCGCGATTCTTCGTCTCCAAGGCATACCGGTATCGCTGTGTATGTCCACCAGTCTATTCAAAACATGATCCGCAGGCGAAAAGACCTGGAGTCCGACGAGGTGGAATGTGTCTGGCTGGAGTTAAAAATTCCGCATTCTTTGCCGTTGCTCATTGGTTATGTATACAGGAATCCCGCATCTACTGCTGAATGGTATGACGACTTCGTGCAGGTGATGGACAAAGTAAATGACACTGGTAAACAAATTCTTATTTTAGGCGACTTTAACATTGATGTTTTTAAATCTCACTCTGTTTGGCTATCAACAACTGCATTATTTGGCTTGAAGCAACTCATCCAAACAGCCACAAGAATCACTCCAGCTACATCAACTTTACTTGATCACATCTACACCAACACGCCTGAGGCAGTTCTCGAAACGAACGTTCCAACAGTCGCCATTAGTGATCATTTTCCCATCACCTGTACGTGGTCGTCCAAACCACCCAAAACAGACCAACAGCAGCATTCGTATATTTCTTATAGAGCATTCAAAAAGTTAAACAAAGACGCATTCCTGTACGACCTCAGTCTTGTCCCATTTAATAATGTTTACAGTTATACTAATCCTGACGACGCTCTCTCGCTGTGGCTCGAACTGTTCCTAGGGGTGCTGAACAAACACGCCCCGCTAAGAAGGAAGCGTGTCCGACGCCGTGATCCTCCGTCGTGGTTGACGGAAGAAATTAAACAAACTATGGTGGCTAGAGATGAGGCGAGACGAAACAAACAATTTGATGAGTTCAAACAATTGCGCAACAAGGTCAATTACCTTGTTAGAGAGGCTAAAAAAGACTTTGTTCAGAGGACTGTAGAAAACGAGGATAACCCGGCCTCTGTCTGGTCAGCACTTAATACCCTAACAGGTAATTCCCGTGCGCACAAAGCTGGCATTCCTAAAAATCTCACCGCTGAAATATTCAATCACCACTTTATATCTACTCCACAATCTCTGTTACACACTAAAAGTATCGATCCAAATAATTACACCCCACCAGACATTCTAACTGATTTCTGCAAACATCGACTTTCCAGTAACGACGCATTCTCCATTCCTAGTATAGCTGTGCATGAAGTCGGCAGATACATCTCCAGCCTTGGTAGTAAAACATCTTCTGGTGTTGACGGCATCAATGGGTTTATTCTTCGCCTCTCTGAGCCGTATGTTGTAGAATCTTTAACATACATATATAACCTGTGTATACAAAAATGTATTTTTCCATCGGTGTTCAAAAAATCAAAAGTTGTTCCCATCCAAAAATCTAAGGGCAAATGCACCACAGACTTAAACGATTATCGTCCAATCTCTCTTCTATCTGTTGTCTCTAAGCCACTCGAAAAACATATTCATAAACACCTTCTACACTACCTAGAGGAGAAGTCCCTTCTGAACGATTT
>JACVVK020000223.1:32500-45000 GCA_018292915.2 Batillaria attramentaria
TCCTTGAAACTCTGTTGAGCGTACAGGCGCAGTCACCAGTCACAACTGTTCCAAACCACTTGAAAAGTCTTCTTAAATATACACGTTCGCAGTTTGTCTCTTTGTTCATTTGCCTGTTTGTTTCTGTGTTTCTGCAGCTCTTTACTTCCCGTTCAGTGTGTGTGTGTGTGTGTGTGTGTGTGTGTGTGTGTGTGTGTGTGTGTGTGTGTGTGTGTGTGTGTGTGTGTGTGTGTGTGTTGCTCTCTCTCTCTCTCTCTCTCTCTCTCTCTCTCTCTTGTTATTTTTGAGCAGTTAGATAATTGTAGTATTTAGCAACGGCTAATATGAAAACTGACTGTATAATGTCCACTGCCTCTACCGCTGTAAAAAAAAAAAAATCATTGATTTGATTCATTGTGTGTTCCAGTGATGCTGAAGACGACGATGAGCCAGGTGAAGCATACAGCCAACACGGTCTACGTGGTCGTGGACATGCTGGTTATCGGCGCGCCTTTCCGCGTCTTCCACATGTTCTTCCCCATCACCCTCGGCTCCTGCTACGCCATCTTCAACGCCATCTACTTCCTCAACGACGGGCCCACGCGCATGTTCGGCGACGAGGAGGGCGCCCGACACCTCGCCTACAACTTCCTCAGCTGGCACAAGCCCGTAGAGGCGATCATCACCTGCGTGGTGGCCATGTTCCTGTGCGTGATCGCGCAGATCGTCCTGTTCGTCCTCTTCAGGCTTCGCGTGTGCGTGTGGCAGAAACTGTACGGGGACTGCGAGGGCCGCATGGATTCGGAGCTGCAGAACATCGTGGTGATGTCGCAGTCGGCCAGCTACAACACGATCGACGAGGGTTTGGAAGAGAAGAGGGTTGCAGAGAAGCGGCCTGTCAAATAACGAGAGTAGACCTGCGTTCTAGGTTTGTTTCAAATTCGTTATGATCTGTCGAATAAAAGGCCCTTGACCCCCCCAAAAAAAAAAGTGCAAAGAAACTGGTTCAGTGTTTATTCCAAGGCCCTCTCGTGGAGTTATAATGGAACCAAATGAACCGAGTTCAAGTTTAAACAACAACAGCAACAACAAACAAAGAACAACAAACAAACAACAACAAACAAACAACAGCAACAGCAACAAACCGAAAGAAATCACTGATTTAAAATCAAGAACGTACCGGA
This sequence comes from Batillaria attramentaria, assembly GCA_018292915.2. NCBI lineage: Eukaryota > Metazoa > Mollusca > Gastropoda > Batillariidae > Batillaria > Batillaria attramentaria. The sequence continues at coordinate 33,664 of JACVVK020000223.1, forward strand.
AAAGGCATCCATTAATTAATGAAAGAGACATTCTAGACTGGGAGGGGGGGGGGGGGAATCACTCACGTCAAAACAAGAATACAAGTTCAACAAAAACAGCCTGAACGACGGGACACAATACACTATATTGCATGGATGTAAACCTTAATGAATTGTCAAAGGCGATCCGAAGTAATCAAGATTTGGAAAATGCCTGTGTTGAATTACTTTGATTTTGATTTTTTGATACGTTTTGATGTGGTCTACCCATGGGTTTTATGCGTTTCATTTTATTTCTGCCAATACTCTGGAATAAGTCTTCAGGCTTACAAAGAGACGTAGAACTATACTAGTATACGTGCGTAGCCATATGTTTGTCCATTTTAAAACCTTACGCTTATTTGACCCTATGTGCATTTTTAAACTCTCTCTCGGCTCTCTCTCTCTCTCTCTCTCTCTCTGTCCTTCCAACCTTCCCGTATGTGTTCTGGTTACGTGCGTGCTTGGGCAGGGGAAGGGGTGGGGACGGGAAGGATCGAGAGAGTGGGATGAAGGGTAGGAGCGGGGGGAGGGGGGGGAGCGGGTTAAGGTAGATTGAGGTGCAAAACACTGACTTGGGGTGATGAAGGAGGGAGGGCGATAGAGGCTGTGTGTGTGTGTGTGTGTGTGTGTGTGTGTGTGTGTTGCTCAATCGGTGCTGTACCGAGCAGACGGAAAGAAAGCAAGTGCGAGGTTGGTGAGTTGACTGTGTCAGGGAGGCAACTGCGGTATGATACTCAACATGAGTTCGTTTGCCTCCCTTGAAAATTGTATTGGCCATTGATTTCATTCCCTTTGTCCGACCTGACAAGCAGGGTGAATCTCTCGAAACTTGTTTCTTCGTTCTTTGTTTCTTGACTTCAAATATTAATTGTATCTGTGCTAACATTTTCTTTTTATGGATTTGATATTGTGTCTTCATTTTGCGCTGGCTGAAGACTGCAAACTGACATATCAGTTCCGGCTGATGCCCCCCCCCCCCCCCCCCCGCTTTTTGCGGTTGCTGTCAATCATGATTGTCTTTTCTGAATTGTGAATTATCCATGATTCGTGTGGAAATTTTATTTCATATCAACAACCGTTTACGCTAAAAAGCTCAAGCGCTTCAGTTGCAAATCTGTGCTTGTGAAAATACTGTGACTGAAAAATTATAACGGAGAGCATTGAAACTGAGTATTGAGGATGTGTCTCAGTGTGTGTGTGTGTGTGTGTGTGTGTGTGTGCGTGCGTGCGTGCGTGCGTGCGTGCGTGCGTGCGTGTATGTGTGTGTATGGTCCATGCGTGCGTGCGTGCGTGTGTGTGTGTGTGTGTGTGTGTGTGTGTGTGTGTGTGTGTGTGTGTGTGTGTGTGTGTGTGTGTGTGTGTGTGTGTGTGAAGCCAAAACCTTGCATAGTCGGATAATACAACTGGAAATTTACTCTTAATTTCACTATCCCACTCACCCCACCGACCCACACACTTCGACTCTCACCCCCCCCCCCCCCCCCAACCGGCCAACACCCCGTACCGCCACACCCCTCCCTCCCCCCCCCCCCCCACACACACACATCTACACACATCCACCCTCCACCTTCAGTACGACTTCGCTGTGGGAGAACAGTATTTATCCGCTCAGCAGGACACCGTGAGACAGTTTTGTGACATGGACTCACGGTTGCTCCAGTGGACACAAGCACCCACACACAAACAACACACACCACCCGTCACACTGAGTTGAAGAACACTCAAAACAGCCACGCCGGCCACTCGCCATTACACTGACTCTCCCGTCCAAGAAGCGGTGGACTGGACTGATTTTTAACTAGCGACCTTGAAAACACTGACAAAAAGAACGAATTCCAGGTAAGTGGATAATGTTGCAAAGAATGATCTGATAAGATAATAATTCTATGATTTTCAGTCTCACTACTTTTTTTGTCATACGCGAATCGAATACGAGGACTGCATTAAGATCTGCACCCAAAAGGTGAAGGTTATGACATCTTCGCTGAGATTTGTGATTCGTTGTTGTTGTTAGTGTTTTGTCTGGGTAATCTTGAAGAATAGTATACGAAATTCTGACGTTGTGCCCATGTGATCAGCAACCAAAATGGCGCATTGGATTTGCATGCATATCCCTACTAGTGAAATGAAATAAATTATTTGCATTCACATGTGGGGAAGGAGAGGTCAAAGTGAGCAGGTGAGGGTGTTGTACGTCTCTTTGCATCGAACAGAACCGAAAGCACCCGAAAAAGTGCGTGCAAATAGCTCCCAGAATTTCGTATACTATTCTTCAAGATTACCTGTTTTCTCTGTATTGTTGTTATTGTCGCCGTTGTATGTGTTGTCGTAATGGTGGATATCGTCGTCGTTGTTGTTATTGTAGTTTTCTTCGTTGTCGTCGTTGTCGTTGTTGATTTTAGCGTCAGTACATAAAACAGCAGCTCACCAGTCACATGACAATTAGCGCGTGGGTCTGCAAAGCTGGCAGACTGTGTTTGTTACGGTGAACTCAGTGACCAGGACATAAATCGCCACTTTCGCATTCCGTTTCTTCGAAGGTTCTCTTCCTCCCTACCTGTCGGCCTTACTCTGTAGAGTATCAACCGTCGCGCACCCTGCGTTCCGCTAGCGATAAACTTCTCAAAATTCCGAAGCGTAACATGAAAACTGCCGGAGAGCGCTCTTTCAGCTTCTTAGCCCCGACTGTCTGGAACTCCTTGCCAATCGAACTCCGCCTTCAGACCTCACTGCCTCTGTTTAAATCGCATCTGAAGACCTATCTCTTCCGCCAGGCCTTTGATAGCTAAACCTCTGTTAGGAGTTTAAGTCTGTCTGTATGCATCATGAGTTCGTTGCAGTGCCAAATTGTATGTATGCCGAGGGGATGTAAATAGCGTGTGTGTGTGTGTGCGTGTGTGTGTGTGTGTGTGTGTGTGTGTGTGTGTGTGTGTGCGCGCGCGCGTGTGCTTTAATGCGCAGCGAGTCCTTGAAGTTGGAGAACGGCGCTCAATAAAAGCTATGTTGTATTATTATTATTATTATTATATATGATTGTGTGTCATTAGGCTGTTTCAGGAAAACCCAGCTAGGGTAAAGATTCAAAATACGCGACGTTTCCGGATCACGCCGACCAGTTTGGGCTCTTATTCAGCCTCTGCATTAGTGAAAGGAGGTATGCCGCGAGAAACACAGGGAGAACGAAACAGCCAACGACGACATCAACTACATCGTCTTCACCACGGAGAACACGTTCGTCAGAGACAATACCCCAGTTCCAGCAACCTTAACACCCAACCAGAGACAGAGGATGTAGAAAACGCCAACCAGAGGCATAGCCATCACCAGGCAGAGAATCAAGATCTGCCGAATCTTAATGAAGAGACTAATTGCTCGAAAAACCAGCCTCAGGCAAGCCATCACCAAGACGATGATGAAGAACCTTCACGTTTGACAGCGCACAGCCCGAAGCACCCCGATTCCTCTCCTAAAGAGAGGCACTCCGAAAATCCGCTTCAGAGAAGCCTTCATTCAGAAGGTTGTGAAGACTCTTCGTATTCAATGCACAGCCAAGCCTGCTCCACCTCTCCACCTTATTCCAGCGAATCGGACTCTCTGGAGATAGAAACGTACCGCACTCTACACGACCGATCCATGGTTCTCCTGGCGTATCCAGAGTACAAATTCGACTACAATGCCAACACAGTCTCCGAGATACAGCTAGGAGAGATGATTGGGGGTGCTGCTCCACCACCGCAGGTACAGCAGGTCCCCGACGATGGGAACGTGCAAGTGGTGGACAATGCCGGAAATGTGCCAGCAGCTAACAACGTTGGAAACGCACCGGCTGGTGGAAGTTCTTCAGCATGGGGTGGGGTTTTCAGTCTATCGCCTGAAGTGGAAGGGGCGCAGGGTGGTAACCAACCTCCTTCTCCTCCTCCTCCCAGTCCTGACGCACCACCGAACTACCTTCAACACTACAATGCCAACCAAGCCTTCATTTCTCCTCCTCCTTTTCAAGATTTGTACGCTGGTGCGCCCGGTTCTCATCCGGATAACGTGCCTGTAATTGTGGCCAATACCTCTAGCGTGAACCTCCACTCACAACACTTCCCATCCTCCGATTCCGATGCTTCCAGTCCTCGGCTGCCGGATCTTCAGCCTGCAGAAGACGTTGGCTACCATCACCTCAGTCTAGATCTCCAGCCAGAGCCACACTATCAGCCAGTTCAACATCATGAAACCTGTCAAACAGACGGCCAAGTTCCTCAACAAGAAACCAGCTGGCAAACTCAGCCTCCTGCTCCAGAGGTCCAACCACAGGAAACCGGTCATGATCAGTCAGGTGACCAAGTTCTTCAGGAAGAAAGCAGCTTGGGCTCTCACCCTCCACTCCAGAACGACCCTAATGAAACCGCCGCACTACCGTCACTTGAAATACCCGAGGACTTGAATGCAGATCAGTTTTCTGTACACAGTATCCAGCTAGGTGGAGCTATACTTCCAGGCAGCAACGGCGGTCTTACTGACGTAAGCGACGAGTACCACATACAGCTGCAGTATGCTTGTGTAGGCCCGTTGAGTGAGACTGAGACTGAGGGAGAACGCAAGACGTCTGGAACTAGTGAGAGCGGTTCTAGTGGCAGTAGTGATGAAGATGCGCGGAAACGTACCCCAAGTGGTGCAAGTGACGAGTTACTGTTTCATTTATCCTTGTAGGATGTTTTACTGTATAAGCTTTTAAGTATGTTTTAAGTATAAAGTATGTTCCGTTCGTCCAATGACTGTTAGTGGTTGCACTGGGCTACCTTGTCGCACGAGAGTATTGACGAAGTAAGGGCATTTTATACATTTTATCGAGATCGCCTGTTTTGTGCAACTGTCAACATACCGACGAAATGTGATAATTTTAAGGAATCGGTGCTACTGTATGGTTTTCTTGTCAAGAGATTAGGCTTCCAATTGAATTTTTTTTAAAACTATCTTTCCTTTCAAAACCTCTCCCTAAGCGCCGTGAGTACTCAGTCAGGGTGGAGCCGTGCGCTATATCAAGTCTTCATCATCATCATCATCATCTCTCCCTCTCTCTCCCTATCTCTCTCTCACTCTCTGTCTCTCTCTTTCGCTATCTCTCTTTCTCTCCCTAGCTCTCTCTCACTCTCCCCCCCCCCCCCCTCTCTCTTCCTCTCTTCTGAATTACATCGCTGCCGCTTAAGTTGTTATCTACCTGTGACAAATGGCAGAAATAAACACTCGAGGAATTTTACTGGAACATATTGCGTTCTTCAAGTCGGCTATAGAGAGCGCGCGCGCACACACACGCACGCACGCACACACACACACACTTCTGTGTAGCGGGATTTCACTTTTATTTATAACTTTCAAACTTAACCGGAAGACAATGCACTTCACATAACAAAACCGTCAGCAAACGCCAATAAAGGAGATTACTGCTGTATAATTACAGTAGTTAAACTTCCATCGGCCTGAGTACAGGCTATACAGTGAGTGTTGCATAACAGCGAACTGCACAACGAAAAAAGACTGATCGATGTATTCACAAACTGCAGGAAAAATATCACCACAAGTGAAAAAGTATAAATGCGAGATGATGCACGCACGTGAAGTCAGAAACCGCCTTTCAGACGAATGCTTTTTCCGCATCAGAATGCTGCATTAAAAATCAGTTCGTTGTTGATATCCTCGACGTGTGAATCAAAAAGTTGACCCTAAAACGGGCACAGTGGGTCTTACAAGTTACCTGCCATTTATTATTTTGCATTCATCTGTAAAACACTTAATTTCAGAAAAGAACAAGTGTTAGTTTGATTACTGCTTTTCAACAAGGGTTATTCAGAGTTCATTTTTTAAATCGTTAAATTATTCAAACAAATCCAAGAAAAAGACGAAATAAGGGTACAAATCACTTTTCACATACAAATCACCAGTTTTCAGAGGGAAACAAATGGTTTTCCCGGAATGTACGGAGCCTTGAGGTAGAAAACTAAATGATCTTAATATTGGGACCAACTGTGTATCTTTATGTACAATATGCGCAGCCCACAACATTTTGTACCTACGGGCAAAACTGCACGCGCCGATTTCGCCTCTCATCTCATCTCTGAAACTGTTGATAATCACTACGCGCAAGTTGGTCGATCCGTCTCCCATCCGTGCACTGCGAGCCTGACTCATAAGCAGCCAAAACCTCTTCGCCGCGCGGAACAACCGAAGCACTATGTGTACACTTGATCACATGAAAAAAGTAGTTCCCGAGAAACATGAGCCTTGTCTGATTATCGTCGCTTTAGTAGTACATATTGAGCGTGTTGTTAACAGATTTCATAGGAGTTTAGATGTCTGTATTGCCAAAGACATGGAGAAAGGACAGCGGGAGACAAATGACGCTTTTCCGTCAGTAGTGCGTCACTACTTGTCTACTGACAACTATGAGAAATTACTGAATGCAAGATACGTACGTATTGCACTGATATTTGGTTTAGTGCAAACCACAAAAATAATGCCTATCGCGATTGACAAACAAGTTACAGTACTCTAATTTCAAAGCACGTGCAAATCTGTGTGTGTGTGTGTGTGTGTGTGTGTGTGTGTGTGTGTGTGTGTGTGTGTGTGTGTGTGTGTGTGTGTGTGTGAGAGAGAGAGAGAGAGAGACAGAGACAGAGACAGACAGAGAGGCACAGAGAGAGAGAGAGAGAGAGGGTACCGCTAACAAGCTGTCCATTTTGATCTACGACTGAAAACCATCTACACTACACGATAATATCCACTTAGTATTGTGAAAACAAAATAATATAAACAGTGAATTTATAAAGCACCCCAGAATACGGAATGCCGTAATACAACATTAGAATAAGAATTTGTCAGTCGTGGCCCATGAAGAAGGAAAGAGAGACAGACAGACAGAAAGACAGACAGATGGACGAGCTGTCTGTCTGACAGAAACAGGCAGCGACAGACAGAGACAGACAGAGGCACAGATTTACATCACACGATGACTGGGGCACTCAACATCTCAATCGTCATGCCGTGTCAATTTCTGACGTCTGCCGCTGACAAGAGTGACAAAAACATAATAACTTGAGCAGCATTTTGACTTTCGTGTAGCACACTCAATCACCAGTGAACACGCTGGCCATTACCACTCACCAGGAAGAAAAACAAAACAAACACAAAACAGCAACAACAAAAACAACAAGAACTCCTATGCACATGTACAATTGTTTTACAGCAAAATGGGAGATTTCTTTCTCTTACCCTTTAAATGCATGGCACCTGTTGAGTTTTTTTTCTCGACCTTTGCATGGGGGAAAAGTCAAGTCTGTGTAATATCCTTGATGCCATGAGATTCACAAAAGAAGGTACAATTTTTACGCTGACATTTAAACAGTTTCACAGATCTGTGCTTTTCATACAATGAAGATGCATGTGCGTGGAAAGGCAGCTGTGCGTCGTTTTTTGTTTTTTTTTTTGGTTTTTTTTTTTGGGGGGGGGTTTTTTTTTTTGTTTTTTTTTTTTTTTTGCGAGAGCAGACGCTATAGAAAAACTATATTATTTATCATTATTATTCAACACACAGGGGTGAGTGAGTGAGTTTTTAGGGCTTAAAGCCGCGCAAGCCACAAAGATTCAACACACAGGCTCTGCCATCCTTGTCCGAGTGTGTTTAACATACACAGTAATATTTATCTTGTACCGGCCCCCGTAGTGTAGTGGTTAGCACTTCGGACTATGGACCGGGAGACCCGGGTTCGAGCCCCAGCCGAGGCAAGCGGGATTTTTCCTACCTAGGTCGGCTCCTACCCACAGCGGGTGTGCTATGGGCCCAATGGGGAGGCTGTTGCCACACAGCCGAGCTTCACCCACTTCACGGGTGCGACTTTGGGGGTGCTTCCCTTGGTATGACACGTCTCATGATGTGGATGATTACACGGCCGGCACCGCAGGTGCCGTAGTTCCCGGGCCTGGTTAATGCCGGGATATTTATGACAGGAAGCGTGGAATGCGGCCCTGTCCCGCAGTCCCAAACCACACGGACCTCCATAGCATCACCTTACCATCATCCTCATCTCCATCATCATGCATAATAAAAATTGCCCCAACTTCCGAGTCCTCCGTGGATTCCACTCATTACCAGGGAGGAACACCACTGGAGCCGGCAAAGAGTTGTGGCAGCACAAAAAAAAACAAATTATCTTGAACGTTCAACGTGAACTGGTCGTCATGGCATTTCCAACTGGGTTGTAAAAATTATTGCATTTGTCGGGACCAGTTATGCATGAATATCTTGAGTCAAGCTCAATGCGCTTTTCTGTTATTCAGAAATGATTGCTCTTGTAGGAACCAGTTATGTATAAATAAGACAAAAAGGCATTTTTATGCTGCTGCGAATGTCTTTAGTTGAGTTGTGTGCGTTTTGAAGTCAGCAGGCATGTTTATGCGAGAACATTTGCACAGAAAATACTAAAACTTTACAATTAACCGTTGATAAATGCGGTGCACATCTGCTGCAAACAAGGTTTGCTTATTTACACAGCATACAATGTCAAAGATGTTGTACTTCATGAATGTTCATTATCAGTATACAAAGTATATTACATCTGTTCCATGCATTTTCCATGAGTAATAACAATATATGTATAACAATATATTATACTTTGTATAAATATAAATGCCTTTTTTCATCACATTTCGCATATAAAACAAGAGGGGAAAAGAATTCTAAATGAAAAGAAAACATTCTCAAATATGCTTATCAAACAACACGCGCATTCATTTGAACCGATCCGGTTTTTCAACAACACCCCCAAAAAAATAATAACAATAATATAAAAATGTCAACAGCCAGCGGTTACCAGAAATTCTGCTTACGACAAAAATTTGTCACCTCTGAGACTGACGTGCTCTGTTAAGTCATGACATGCAATTGAAACAGGGAGCAGTTCAACAGCATTGTGCGTCTACTTCGACTGACCTTCACTGAAGTTTTCAGGCTGGGGAATTGTTGAGAGAGAGAAAAAAAAAAAAGCAACAAAAGACGCAAACCGTGGCCGGAGTGCGGAGGCAGCGCCCTGCTGAGGGGGACAACGGGGGGCAGCGCCCCACTTCAGAAAACAAATTTTAGGGGCAATATTCAAAGGCACCCGAAAGTAAAATACTGCCTAAATTGGTACTGACATGCAAGTTTTCAGAAATGAAGTTAGACCGTTACATGTATCATGACACGCGACTGTGTGTTTTCCCCCTTCCTTTTCTTCGGCTGTAGATTTTTTTTTTTTTTTTTGGGGGGGGGGGGGGGGGGGCTGAAAGGATAGAAAATTTGCCTGAAAATTGCCGAATGACTGAAAATTTCCAAGCCTGATTTTCATTTTCATATGCCACGCTGGTACAGTCATACCTGTCCGTCTAAAGTAATCCACCCGAGGTACCATAAAAAGGTGGCTTCTTTACACAAGTTGCCGACTTATACTGAGTCAGAGTTACCAACAATTTTACAGACTATTTTCTGAAACAGACTTCCGCCTAATACCTCGGACACCGTGTACACATGGCACTGAAAAGTACTGACACTAATGGCAGAACACTCTTAGCCAACCGCGAGTGTCGCGTGACGCACTTTTCACAATGTTACGCGCCGTAATAATGACGTTAGACGTGTTCCGCCATTGTGCTTCAGCCAGTCACGACGTCTACACATCACCAGATAGAAGGGAGAAAGGGACTCAACGCTATGGAATTCATAATCGCTTAGGCCTTTATTCCAAACGAAAGCAGAGCAGTGTTTGTCCGAAGTTTTGGAACGTGGGTGCATTTCTCTTCCCGGAAAATGTCTCTCCACAGAACACCAATGCCGTTGTGAGCTGCCCAGCGACCTCCTCTGACAGGGCCGTCGCCTTGTACAGGTGGTCGCGTAGACAAGTTTAACTGTGTCCGGGCCCTACCAGACCATCAACCGGTATGAAGAGGATTGTGAGCGACGTAGCTGTGCGGGGCAGCAGGGTCCCCGCGCTGCGCCCTCTCCACCAGCGCGAACACGAGAACGGCCATCATGACGGCCAGCACGGCAGAGAGGATGATGAGGTGTTCTGCGCGTCGCCTGAATTTCTGGGCCCGGTCGATGTTGCCGCGCAGGATGCCCTCGTCAAACTCGCGCTGGGTGCGCCAAGCGTAGTACATGGCTGGGATCCCGGAGGGGAAGAAGAGAATGACGGACGCCACGCTGAAGATCTTCAGCAGCTGAAACATACCAACGAAGTTATGTAGTTTAACTTTTTCGCGACCATGCACCCAGGGTTTGGGCAGAGCCCTTGCGTGAGGACGCTGTTACCGAGCACCCACAATCCATGCTATCTTAGATCTCCCTGTGGCCCCTATACCCAATTTTTCCAATCAATTTTTTTCCATAAAAGTGTTTACAATTATCTTCCAAACCATACCAAACACGATTAGGAAATATGTGAGGTAGACCTTTTTAAAAAAAAAAAAATGGGAAAATTACTAAAAAAAAAAAAAATCGCCCGGTTGGCAAAGGTTGTGCACGCACGCAATGTCTGGGTCACGGGGGAATTCCACGCTATACATTCCCCTTCAAGTTAAACATAACGTTGCATATGACACCCTAGAAATGCTTTAAAAGTCACCTCCAAAAAATCACAAAAATCCGGCAGCCAAAGACTCATGTGTAGAGTAAATTTCAACGAATTCAAATATTCCGGGGTTTTTTTTTGTTTTTGGTTTTGTTTTGTTTTTTTGTTTTTTTTTTTGGGGGGGGGCAATGTTAACAGCGACCACATACCCCCTCATTCCTCTGTCGTCTGCTGGCTCGTGCCGCCAGCCGCGCATGACTCGAATACAAATAGTCCACAAGCCAGGCTCATTTTCCCTAATTTTACTATTAGCTGGCACGACACTTATTTACAAAGCCAACAAAAAGCCCCAGACTGCCATTTTTTTTATTCTGCACACAAATTTAAAAAAGGGGCAAAATTGTTGTACTATATTTAGCGTAGTTGTGTCCTGTAGCCTTACCGGCCAGAAAATATACTCACCTTCATGTGCCTGGCTGTGAGAGGTCGCTCCGGTAGGTCGCTCCAGCGTTCCGGGGAACCGCGAGTCACGATCACCGCGCCGCCCAACGGGTCTGCACCCACCGCGCCACCCTGGACCACCACCTGGTCTCTCTGACGGTCATAGTGCACCGGATGTGAACTCACAGCCTGCTGAGAAGCGGGGTCGGCTGGGGGAGATTGTTCACCAGAAGCAGGCGCCGGCGGCTGGAGGTTGGTCGTGCTTGGCGACGGATGTCCGTTGGCGACTGTC
>JACVVK020000223.1:47500-82500 GCA_018292915.2 Batillaria attramentaria
AACTGTGGCATTTCTACTGCCCGCTCAGTCAGTGTTGCTGAGCATGACATACAGTACAGTAATACGTAGGGCACCGTGACTGACAACACCCAGCTTGAACTTGAATTCAGTATTCGGTACAGCCTGGGACTATTCATTGATATCATTTCTGCTGCATGGTCATTACTAGTAGTGCTAGCGGCACCGGCGGCTCAACTACTTAAGCCGGTCATCGTTGGCACAATTTACTGACCAGCCTAGTAAGTACTGACGAACATGGGCCTCTAAAACATTCATCAGTAGTTCCCATTTCAGCTGATCGGACTGAGTTTCTGTAGTAAACCCAGCAACAGAAACAGGCTGCATTCCACTGATACACTGACTGCATCAGTCACCGCCGCCGATGGCCACTACTTACACTGACAGCGGCTCCTCTGACAGTGTCAACTCAGAACATAGGCGAACACCGCTTCGCTCCGCCCCGGGCAGTAGCCCGACAAGTCAGTGACGCAATGCTTTAATTCCGAGTCCACAAAGGGCGGAATGTCAGTGTCGTACTACCTTACTACAGCGGGAGTTCTGCTAATCACCTACGCTCACGGCAATGATAACCAACCTTACCGAATCTTACGCACTGCTCAGTCAGTACCAGCCCTGTTTACCTGTCAGTGACGGCTGTGGCTTTTAGCCAGAAGGCCCCGGCGGCGGCGACCGGCCACGTGTGTCAGTAGTGAGTACCGGCAACCCAGTCCTTGCCCCGGCCCAGACGTTTTCCCTTGCTTCACTCAGTTTTAACTGAACCCGGCCACGACAGCCACTCACGGTCGCTCAGTGGAATTAACCTGTTTCACAGTCACTGATCAAGTTTGTTGTCACTGCCGCCATTTTGTGACGTGTAGGCTAAACTCACGGGCACACTGTGGTGTGTGTACTGACGGTGGCGCTACTGGAGCGTGACCGGTGTTTTTTCCGCTGTGTTCACGGCAGCAGAGGTGCAGTTGTACCCGGCCGGCCACACAGTCACTGTCAGTCGTCTGCTTCGTACGGCTGATTTTTGTCTTGTCAATCTTTCAAGAAAATAAACTAAAATTCTAGTACTGAAACTAAAAAAAAAAAGAGACTCGCTGACGAGTGACAAAAACTGAAGTCAATACTGAGTTCAGTGATCAGACGGATCAGTTGCAACTCAGTGCCGGGTCGCCGGTTTTGATTGTCTGTTTGTTGTTTGTTCCAGTCAAAATGTCAGTTGGAATTGTCGTTTGTCAGTCGCTGAGTCCACACCGGCTGAGCCGATAGTGGTGGTGGTGGTGGTTTCAGCTGCTCTTCAGTCAGTGTTTAACTGAGTTGTGACTGACTCGGACATTGGTGGTTTGTTTGTTTGGTTTTGTTTTTGCCGTGTTTGTTTTTTTGGTGTTTTTTGGTTTTTTTTTTGGTCTCTTTCGGTTCTTCCGACCTCTGAAAGTTAGTTTTTTGGTCACGGTATGAGGATGGGGATGCTCAGTGCTGTTGTTTGTTTTGTCACGGTCATGCAAACGGCTCGGTTCCAGCCATGCCCAGCGGCCGCCGGTACGGCTTCAGTCTGCAGATCGGCCGGGACCCGGACCGGCTGATCCACTGCCGTGAATACTGATCCGCTCAGCAGTTACTGAGTGAAATAAATGAAATGAATAAACTTAAAAAATAATTTCAATGGGACACCGGCTTAACTTGGAACGGAACTGCCACAGTGTTGACTCGAAACCCAGGCTGATCATATGTCATTGACTGAACCGGCTTGACCGACTCAGTCAGTGCACTATTATTATTATTATTATTATTTAGGGGGGAGGAGTTGTGGAAAGCGTTGCGTCAATATTTTATTTTTGTTCAGTTTTTCACGGCAAGACTGACTCAGTCGAGCCGGCGGCCGCCGCTGGCATTGGCGGTCGGATCATTGTATTTGCCTGTTCAGTCACTGACATGCCGTGACTGAGTTTAATTGTTCAAGTCGTCAGTTACTGCGGGTTTGCGGGTCACGAAGTTTTGTCAGTTTCACTGAGTTGCGCGGTTTCAGTTTCAAGTTCAAGTTTTCTCACCGTGCAGTCCGAGGCTCTCAGACCTGAAGTTCCCAAATAGCTATCATTTCTTGAGTTTATTGTACAGTTTTGTGTCACATTCATTCTTCGTAAGTAGCGAGTTGGTACTTGAATGCTGCATCGGGCCTTCATGAGTACCCCTACACATCATTAGCTTGCTTTACGTCCTATGGCTTTTGGCCCTTAAGGACAAGTTGTTCCTGGCGTGTGACTTTGGCTGCTTGGCTAGGCGAGTGTCTTTGGGGTGTGTGAGGGACCCCTACACAGCGATTGTCCACAGTATCTATACGCGGAATATAGTTAGGGCTGGTACCGTATTGTTGCGACGGAGAGTTGGTTGTAGCGCGAGATTGAGCGAGATTTGACGTCAATTTCGACCAACTCTCGTCCACGTGACTGATACGGTCTCTCGGCAGAGCACGCCATTTTCGACAGGTAGAGGGCATTCGGTCAACGATTGCTTGAATGAATTCTTCTGTGTTTCGGAAATAATTTTTGTTCTTACACTCCATATGCGTTCAGGTTTGTTAACTTAATGGTTCTGTGCTTTCGTTTTTAGGCCATCATGTCGACTTCACTCGTATCGGCGTGGAAGCAAAATCTGTTCTCCAACCCGGCGTACTATGTGAGGCGAAGAACTGCAAGATGTGACGACGAAGAAGAAGCTCCCCCTCCAGAGGAGCCAGCTGCAGGTGCATAGTCTTTAAGAAATTGATGAATTGTTTTGGATTTCATTCCTTTACAGCAGATCGTGAGGGGTGCAAAGTCGCATGCAGTGATCATTGATGCAGCCGTTGTCAATGTCATGAGTGAAACCAGGCGACTTTGCAAAGTTAAGTGTCCTTGAAGACAAATGAATGGAATTTCTTTTCCTAACGTGCCATGGTATGGGGGTAGCTGAACAGTGGGCCTATTCAGGTCTACACATTTTGATTTATTCTTACGATTGAAGTTGGGTGCCGACCAAGGTATAATTTGGGAAGTTGGAAGTGGATGACTAACTTAGAGTTAGACTCACATTCAAATATGTTCTTGTGACATAGGGCTAATTGCAGGCCGGTCAGCCGCGCGCTGATTGGTTGCAGACGGCGGATGTACTTGTATTCTTTTTCCGGCTTGCGCGCGCCGATTCGTCTGCTAGACCGTAAACCGCCGCTGATTCGTTCTCACGCGCACGTCATCATGTCGTCTGCTACTTGTCTGTCATCGTCTGATCGTGCTGAAGAGCGCGAAATCTTTGCCCTGACCCATTCCTTACTGGTGAGTAGACTACTGCAGTTTCTGCCAGTCAAGGAGTTAAACACAAACAGTAACACGTACAGTATGATGGTCAACCTTGATACAGGTGCCGAAACCATTACTGTCATGCTCTAAGCACTGGCAAGCAAAAACTGAAATTCGAGACGTGAAGCTAGTATGTTAGCACGCAAACAAGCACACGCTCTGCATTACGAAGATTCGTGATATTCCGCGCTTCAAGTCTGTGACACGATCCGACACAAGAATAAAATCAAGAGGAGGCAGCTTCTACAAGATGGTGCATGCAATGATAACACTGACAACGATAGCCTCAAAAATTTACCCCGCAACGTGTGCTGTGAACTGAATTGTTACCTTTTTGAATCCAGAAAAAAACAAAAAACCGAGGCTCCTTCGTCTAGCAGACGAATCGGCGCGCGCAAGCCGGAAAAAGAACACTACATCTGTTATCTGCAACCAATCAGCGCGCGGCTGACCGGCCTGCAATTAGCCGTATGTGTTCTTGTGTGTGTTCATAATCTACGAAAGCGCGGGGTTCAGAAGTTTCTTTCACGGTAGTTTAATCACTAGTCTGACTGGACCTTCCCCTCATAGCAGATAGGTAGGAAGTTTTAGCTACTTCATGAATCATGGTTACTATTGCAGTGGCAGATCTGAGATATTTCAAAATGCCCTGAGAGATTTGTGTTAGATCAGCTGAGATTTGTGTTAGGTCAGCCATATGAGTTTTTCATTACATGCCAGTACATTGTAAATTACATTTCCATGTGTCATCATGATTACAACTTGAAGACACTTGGCCTTTGCCAAAATAACTAGATGATCGGCCGGCAACTCATTGGCAGAAAAAGATAAACTATGCCTATTCTGCTTGTACTCTGACAGTCTGGGTAATCCCAATCCTATCTTCTGCCATTGCTACACAGCATGCACATCTCGCTGCTGTGTTGATCTGTAGAGCGGTATAACAAGCCTGGCTGGCTGCACTCATCTAAGTCGTCTGACTTGAAATGGATTTTTTTGTGGGGGGGGGGGGGGGGTTGGTTGTAATGCACAGAATTGCAAACACAATATATGGCAGTCAGATCGCTCTACAAGAGGAAGATAGAAGGGGATCAGATAAGTATGGCTCCATGCGACAGTATAAGGTCAGATTCAAAATAGAATCAGAAGCCAAAACAGCTCAGGTTGGCTGTGGGATTTCAGAAGAAGAACCACCTCCGCCGCCGCCGCCACCACCACCTGCTGAGGAGGCACCTCCTCCTCCACCACCACCACCACCACCTGCTAAGAAGAAGACTGATGGTGACATATTATGTCCCATGTTTGAAGTTCTTGTCTGAATCTACAGTTTTGCTTTTGTTATGAGTTTTGGGTGTTTTTTTTTAAAGACCATTTATGAATTTGTTTTCTTGTATTCTTGACTTTATTGTGTTCACTTTTGATTGGCATTCGCCCGTGATTCTTCATGTTCTGTGTTCACTTTTGGTCTTGTTTTGGAAGTAACCATTCTCTGTACTTTTCAGTGTTTTTAACGTTCTTTATTATCTTTTGTATCTGCCTGAGATAAAATTGAAAAAAGATTTTTGTTTAACGTATACATTTCACACTTTACGTAAAGTAGCTGCTTGAGTTTTTGATTATTTGTAAATTTGATTTGACTTTTATTTTTAGCCTTCTTCAGCAGTTCAGGATAAGTTGGTAGGATACACACAATTTGTCCCTTTTTTTAAAATTTCAAATTTAAGTTGAACTACCAAGCCACATGGATGACAAAATGTCTTCGCCTTTTTTGTCTTCCTACTTTCGTGTGTGTGTTTGGTTATTTAAGAAATTGTTGTCAGTGTATTGGATGCGGGTGTTTGTTCAATTCATTTGCTTGATGGGAGATGTTGGGTGTGTGTGTGCAGAGCAATACAGCTGCGAGTATGGATCTAAGAAGTTCTACGCCCTGTGTGCTTTTGGCGGTCTCTTGAGTTGTGGTCTGACTCACACTGCTGTGGTGCCCCTTGATCTGGTCAAGTGCCGCATTCAGGTGAGTGGTTGCTTGTTGGGTTCACTATTCAGACAGGTGGGCAAGTTGGCCACATTTAATTTTTCTTTCACTGTGTTGGACTCACTGTTCTTTTGATGTCTCTGCTCAAGGTTGCTGTCCACAATGTCAAGCCATAGTATGAATTTAATGTTCCATGTTGTGTTGGTTTGCAATTCTTAGGGGTTTCCCATTGGGCTGATCCTAAATTTACGCTGTTCTTATGGCTTATGCTTCCCTGGGGTGGTGGGCCTGGCTTTCACGGTCGCTTTTATTTAATTTAATGTGTTCATTGTTTGTGCAACGTATAGGTGGATGCTGCCAAGTATGGGAATATCGTCCAAGGTTTCAAAGTGACACTGGCAGAAGAGGGAGTCAAAGCTCTCGGGAAAGGCTGGGCCCCTACGTTTGTCGGCTACTCCATGCAGGGTGTCGGCAAGTTTGGGTTCTACGAAGCATTCAAGATCCTGTACGGCAATCTTCTAGGAGAGGTAAGCGATGATCACCAGTCACCTTTCTGGTGTTTGGGAACATTCCACAATCACATACTTTGATAAAATCCCCAACAAAAACGCTGGGGGAGGGGGGGGGGGGTTATATATTTAAATTTTATGGGCTAGTTCCATGTGTACTGTGCCAACTTGGCTGTTAGCACAGTTTCACTTGGGACTGCGCCTGTGCGCTTGAAATATTCCCATCTTGATGGTTAGTGTAGCTCATAGTGCAATACATTTTTTCTTATTACCCTTTGCATGAGCAGTCAAACATTCAAAGTCTATGATGACTGTTGATATGGCACTTGTTGGCTCGGTGTATTAGCGGTGTCAGCGAGTACGCTTCTGTTGGCTCAGTGCTAGCATTGGAGGTGTTGTCAATGTTCACATGCGATGCTAGACACCAAGAAAACGGCTCAGAATGATCTGTGAGTATCAACATCATGTGATAAAGGTCGCCCTTTCAAATCCTGTCGTAAGTGATTTGGGGGATGGGGGGGTGTCAACTATCATCGGTATAAACCAACAGCAGGAAAAAGTCACAGAGTTTTTGACCATCAGTGCCATTGTCCCTTTCCTTTTGCCCACAGGAAAATTCCTATCTATGGAGGACATCACTGTACCTGGCTGCCAGCGCGTCGGCAGAATTCTTCGCAGACATCGCCCTGTGCCCAATGGAGGCTGTGAAAGTTCGCATTCAGACCCAGCCTGGTTGGTCAACAACACTCAGGGAAGGAGCTCCGCGCATCTTCAAGGAGGAGGGAATCATGGGGTTGGTTATCTCCCTTGCTTTACACAGCAGTGTTTTGGGCAAATTGCTTTCGTTAAGAGATGAAGTCCATTTGTTCGGCCACAGAGTTGATGACGTGCATCAGCGAGCTTGATGCTTGAAATAGGTTGTAAAGAAATTTCTGTAACAGTGTGGCAGGATGGCTGTGCTTATTTCTGTTGAACTGGTTTAGATCCGGGCACAGGTATGCCTGTGGGTTGCATTAAGAAAGTAAAAAAAAATTAAAAAATTACAAATGTGCGGAAGGAAAGTTTATTTAGAACTTTCTGTCACTAATTGGGACATGTACCTCTGAACAGATTTTTCTGTGTGCTGATTTTCAATATGTTGTCTTTGCTCAGATTCTACAAGGGCCTTGTGCCTCTGTGGGCCCGTCAGATCCCATACACCATGATGAAGTTTGCCTGTTTCGAGCGCACAGTGGAAGCTCTTTACAAATACGTTGTACCCAAACCACGAGCTGACTGCAGCAAACCGGAGCAGCTTGTCGTCACCTTCGCCGCCGGTTACATTGGTAATTGATGACTTTCTGTGTCCTGGGTGATTTGGGTCACTTTGTCAACGACTAGGCAGCTGTCAGCGGCATGGTACTGATTGAAATCACTCCCAGCCCCATATCAGGGGAGGTGCAGCATCAGTGACTTTCATTAGTTTCAAGCAAAGTCATGTGATGGCGGAATTTAACAATACCTGGAAAAAAGTTAGAACTTCAATTACACATACTTCACTGTGTCACATTATGCTGGAATGAGACAGGGTTGGTGTGTGTGTGTGGAGCATAATTTTAGGGGAAAAAATTTCTTTGTGAAAACACGATCGTTTGAATGGGATTTTTTTGGGGGGGGGGGGGGGGGGGGTCATTGCTTTACAATTGTTGCATGCAAAGGAATTATACCGACGTGCGGTTGTAATGAAAGAGGATCAGATACCATCCGTCGGAGCATTTGGTTAAACTGGTGTCATTGTCGTATCTGTTTTGTTTTGAACTTACTTGATGACACACATTGCATACGTCAGCACATATCATTTGGCATTGTGTATAATTTACAGGCTTGGAATTTGTCCATATATCTACTTGGATTGACTTAACACTATGGTTTCTGCCGTTGCAGCCGGTGTATTCTGTGCTATTGTGTCCCACCCTGCGGACACCATCGTGTCCAAACTGAACCAGGACAAAGGATCCAACTTTGTGGATATTGCTAAGAAACTCGGCCTCATGGGTGAGTAGCCAGCTGGATTGCATGTGGCTGGCAAAATGCATGCTGCGACTTTGCGGTTGTTGAGATGCTGCGTAGTCTCAGGGATTTGACCACTGATGTAATGTACAAAAAACTGTCCATTGCAGGGGCATCCGAATGTTAGGGGTCAGTGGAGCCTCCTCGCCAGGCAAAATACAGGAGACCCGAGAAATCACGAAGGCTTAAAAGCAAATACAAAATAATAATAGGTAAAGAAGATGCACCAAGATTGAGGATAGATTTTGCTAACCTAAAACAGAATACTGCAGTCTATTTCGTGTCTAGACCATAAGCTGCTCAGATCAGATGTTGGCCTGTAAGTGCAGTGAGCGAGGAATACAACAGTTTAGATCCCTTAGGACCCATCTGCGCATTTGGCTGACCCCTGCAATGGCTTGACAACATGTGGCCTCCATAGAGGGGGGATGTTTTCGTGAACAGACTTCGTGCTCTCAGCAGCATCCACACACTCCCTTAGATCCACCTCTGGACCCAAAGCACGGTGCGCCTGCTCTGGTCGCCTGCTGGGGTCAGCAACTTGACTGTTGTGTGGTCGGAGGTGCTTGAGTCATTAGTGTGTGACAGCAATCTACCTGGGGCTGCAGTGGGCGGGCTGTGGCTGACTCCAGCCTAATGGGAGCTTTTCTGCCACAGCCTCATTGCTTCCTCGGACACAACTCCACAAATTGTTTAGACATGTATGCCTTTAGGTTACTACAATTTAGGTTACTACAATTCAGGACCCCTACATGGTCCAACCCTTGTCGTGGGGTAGTGGCTTGTGTACCTCAATGACCCAGAGAGCTACGCCAGCGGGAGCACATGCTCCTGGCAGGGTCACCCAAGCTGGAAAGGTCGAAGGGTAGAGGTCAGACGAATGTGGACCACCTCTCCAAGAGGCTAAACGGGTTTGCGTAGGGTTAACAGCCCTACCTGTAAAAAAACATAACGTTACAGAAGCATCGACAGCAACAAACCAAAACATTCACCTGGGCAAGGAAGGGTCTCCATCCCGGAGACCTATGACGCATTGCAGTGAAAGCCGAAAGGAAGCTGCAAGGCCGACCCCCCTTCTAACACCCAGGACAACGACGAGAGTAGCCACATGGAACATCAGGACAATGTATGAAGTAGGAAGGACCATACAAGTAGCAAGAGAGATGAAGAACTACAAGATAGGAGTACTGGGACTGAGTGAGACAAGGTGGCTACAGACAGGACAGCTGAGATTTTCATCGGGAGAGCAATTGCTGTACTCGGGACACACAGAGGATGGAGCCCCCCACACTGAGGGCGTGGCCCTGATGCTGGCACCGGAGGCACAGCGGGCACTCATCGGCTGGGAACCTGTCAACTCCCGCATCATCACAGCCAAATTCATCACCAAGAAGAAAGACATCAAGCTAAACATCATCCAGTGCTACGCTCCCACCAATGATGCGGAAGAGGAGAAAAAAGATGACTTCTACCAACAACTGCAGACAGTGATAGATAGAGGAGGAGCCAAGGACATGACCATACTGATGGGAGACTTCAACGCCAAGATTGGATCAGACAACACAGGCTATGAGAACACCATGGGAACACACGGACTGGGACAGATGAACGAAAATGGCGAGCGCTTTGCAGACTTTTGTGCCCTGAACCAGCTAGTGATAGGAGGCAGCATCTTCCCACACAAGCGCATCCACAAGGCCACATGGAGATCGCCGGACCATGTCACGGAGAACCAGATTGATCACATCTGCATCAGCCGGAAGTTCAGGAGATCGTGGCGAGATGTGCGCGTGATGAGGGGTGCCGATGTATCATCAGACCACCACCTTCTTGCAACAACACTGAGACTTCGCCTTAAGAGACACACCAACGCCAACAACACACGGACCAGGTACAACGTTGGCCTACTCAGGAACACAGAGACACAAGCAGCATTCCGGATCAGCCTTTCCAACAGGTTCCAGCCACTGCAAGACCTGATAGAAGACAGTGGAATGGATATCGAGACACAGTGGGAACACAGCAAGAAACTCTGGCACGACACATGCGAAGAGGTCCTTGGCAAGAGAAAGACCCAACACAAGGAATGGATCTCTGCTGATACCATCCAGAAGCTGGAAGTTAGGAAAAAGAAGAAAACTGCACTGAACACGAGCCGAACAAGAAGAGCTAAGGCAAAGGCACAGGAAGAATACACAGCAGCTGACAGAGAAGTGAAGAGGAGCACCAGAAAGGACAAGAGGGACTACATTGACAACCTGGCCAATCAAGCAGAGGAAGCAGCCGGACAAGGGAACCTAAAAGACCTGTACCAGGTGACCAAGAAGCTCGCGGGCAAATTTCAGCAGACAGACAAACCAGTGAAGGACAAGAACGGGCATCCACTGACAACAACTGAGGAACAGCTGAAGCGATGGGCAGAACACTTCAGGGAGCTGTTAAATCGCCCCATCCCTGAAACACCACCAGACATCCCGCCAGCTGAGACAGAACTACCCATCAACTGCGACAAGCCCTCTAAGGCGGAGATCAGGAAAGCCATAATGACACTGAGAAATGGGAAAGCTGCAGGGCCGGACGAGATACCAGCAGAAGCCATCAAAGCAGACACAGAGACAGCCGTCAACATGCTGCACAGCCTACTCAGCAAGATCTGGGAGAAGGAAGAGGTGCCAGCCCAGTGGAAAGAAGGGATCGTCATCAAGCTGCCAAAGAAAGGGGACCTCAGGGACTGCAGCAACTACCGAGGGATCATGCTCCTGTCAGTGCCAGGCAAGGTTCTCAACAGAATTCTACTGGAGAGGATGAGGGAGGCAGTCGACCCTATGCTCCGAGACCAGCAGGCGGGCTTTCGCAGGAACAGGTCCTGCGCTGACCAGATTGCCAGCCTACGCATCATCGTTGAGCAGTCACTGGAGTGGAACTCCCCCCTCTACATCAACTTCATAGACTATGAGAAGGCCTTCGACAGTGTAGACAGAGAGGCGCTGTGGAAGCTGCTAAGGCACTATGGAGTTCCTGGGAAGATCATCTCCCTGATCCAGTGCACCTACAAAGACATGAGCTGCAGGATTGCCCATGCCGGCCAGTTGTCAGAAAGCTTCGAGGTGAAGACCGGAGTCCGCCAGGGATGCCTGTTGTCCCCGTTCCTCTTCCTCCTGGTCATCGACTGGATCATGAAGACCACCACAACAGGCAGGAAAAACGGGATACAGTGGACACTCTGGACGCAGCTGGATGACCTCGACTTTGCGGACGACCTGGCGCTCCTGTCTCACAGCCACAGCCAGATGCAGGACAAGACTACGTGCCTGGAAGCCACATCAGCCGGAACAGGGCTCAAGATCAACAGGAGGAAAACCGAGCTGATGAAGATCAACACCACTGCCAACACACCAGTCACAGTCGGTGGAGAGCCCATCAGGGAGGTAGAGTCCTTTGTCTACCTGGGAAGTGTGGTTGATGGACAGGGAGGCACAGACCGAGACGTCACAGCCAGAATCGGCAAGGCAAGAGCAGCAATGGTCATGCTGAAGAACATCTGGGCATCCAAAGTTGTCAGCATAAGAACCAAACTTCGCATCTTCAACTCCAACGTGAAGTCAGTTCTGCTCTACGGATGCGAAACATGGAGGACAACGAGGACGATGCAGCAGAAGATCCAGACATTTCTCAACACCTGTCTGAGGCGCATCTTCAACATCCGTTGGCCAGAGAAGATCCGTAACGAAGAGCTGTGGGAGCGAGCAGGGCAGGAACCAGCGGCCAAGCAGATCCTGCGGAGGAAGTGGGGCTGGATTGGACACACCCTCAGGAAGCCAGCATCCAGCACCACACGCCAAGCCCTGACATGGAACCCACAGGGGAAAAGGAAGAGAGGCCGGCCTCGCAACAGCTGGAGGCGGGACACTGAGGCAGAGTTATATAAGCAGGGGACCAACTGGACTGGAGTGGCAAGAATAGCCCAGAACAGAGTGCGATGGCGAAGGGTTGTCGATGGCCTATGCTCCACGTGGAGCCAGGGGCCCCCTAAGTACAATTCAGGACCTGTGTAAGACGGTTTTGATGTGAAGGATACACGTGACAGTTTGTATAATGCATCGTTATTCGGTGGCAGCGTTTGTTCACATTTTTAAGCATATACAGTAGCTCTTTTTTAAAAAAAAAAAATTTTCCCCCTAGACAAACTGGGTTTCTGTTTTTTTAAAACATGATTATGCAGAAGTTATTCTTGGTGTGTTCCAGGCATGTGGAAGGGTCTCTTCCCCAGGATCGTCATGATTGGTACGCTGACGGCCCTTCAGTGGTTCATCTACGACTCTGTCAAGGTCGCCTTCAAGCTGCCCCGCCCACCTCCCCCTGAAATGCCCGAGTCACTGAAGAAGAAGTTGGGAGTTCAATGATGATCGCTTTGTAGGAAAGTCTAGACTGTCTACCAGTACCATGTGAGATGTGCTGTGCTATCTCCGGATGTTCCTTCAAACCATCACTGACACTTGTCGTAGACAACAAAAAGAGTACTAGCTTGCAGTCATTCCTCATCGTACGTGTAGGCTCAAAACTGATCTGTGTGACCTTGAACATGTTTTACACCATAAAAGCGTGTGGATCGTGTTTCATATTCAAGCGTCTGTACGCAAAGATGACAAATCGAGACTGATCAATCATACGGAGAGATTCAATCCAGTTTTATGGGAATTCTTGTACCAAGCTGCCGAATCTTGAAAGAAAAGCATATGCAAGATTCTAGTGTTGTTGAATCTCTACATTATTTTGCATTTTTAATGAGTCCTAATGTTCCATCAGTGTCTGTCATTACTGGCAACGAAAACCACCAGTCGAGAACGTTGGTTTTTGCGGCTGGATTTTTTTCATACGATTGTTGGTTGGCACACGCCTCCCCATGCTCCGTTCAGTTTGGAGATCGGCAGCTGGAAATATTAGACCCATCCTCATGCTTGTAGGGCTTTTTTTTTTTAAGTAGTTTTCTTTCCGATCAGTTTGTGTAGTAGATCGGATGTGTGTATGTTTGAGTGATCTGGGCTGGGAATTGTCGACTTTACAGCGCATATGCCAGTCACAGAGAAGATTGTGGTGCGGTTGAATTTTCTTTTCTTTTTTTTAACCATGTTTTTACTGGGCCAAGTAAATTTTCAGCACTGTACAGATATAACGGAAAAGGTACACACATAGGTGTACATGTATTTATGAGGAGTTGTTTTTTGAGTGAAATAAACACAGGCAAGCGATCACATATATTTTTGTCTATTCTTGCGTGTGCTATCTGTAAGAATGAGGGGAGCCGGGGTGGTCGAATGGTAGAGCATTGGACTTCTAATGCTCGGGTCGTGAGTTCGATCCCGGCTGGGGCCAAATATTTGTGCTGGCTTTTTCATCGTTGCCCCGTCTTTGATATCACCCTATGTGGCGGAAAAAGACGTTAAACCCCCAAACACCCACCCACCCTGTAAGAATGAAATGAACATCTGCACAGTAAATAGCTGGGACCCTTTTTGTCTCTTACACACACACACACATACAGGTTGCACAGTAAAAATTGTCAGTGTGACAGTTAAACGACAAACACATTTATTTTACATTGTATTGATTTTGAAAACCTTCAAATTATCTGCAGAAATTACCCCGCTGGTACTGAGGCCTCTGGGAAAAATTCAATGTCAGTAAAGTGGTTATCTCCCCTACACAGATGAACATGTACTGGTCAGTAAACTGGTGTTTGCTGACTATCGAGCAGGCTGGGGAATTGTCAGTCATTTGGCAATTTTCAGTCAAATTTTCTATCCTTTCAGCCAAAAAATCCAAGTTTCAGCTGAAAAAAGGAAGGAGGAAAAGGTTTCACACGAATCATGATACATGTAATGGTGGGACTTCAGTTTTGAAGGCTTGCATATCAGTACCAAGACAGTATAAATTTAACTTCTGGGTGCCAGTACAGGCTACTAAATGCCTTTAAAAGTGCTAAAATTTGTTTTTCTGAAGTGGGGTGTCACCCCCGTGGTCCCGCAGTATTGTGCTACTGCTGTACCCTGGCCTAGGTTTCAGTCTTTTTTTCCTTCAGCAATTCCCCAGCCAGAACGAGTTGAGCAACAGAAGATAATGTTCCTCAGACAAACTAGAAGATATGTCACTGGCATGGAAAGGGCCAAAGGCAGTGGCATTGTTTTGTAGGTAAGTTTATAATATATATGCTTGTCACAAAGACAAACTAAATTCCAGAACAAGATGTAAAATGGTCATACTGTTACATATATATATATACCAAAGACACCACAGGTCTTTGCATAATTATACTGTCCATAAACTTGTGAAGGTCAATGAAGCAAACTTCCCAGCTGTGTTGACGAGGATTCAGACTACACAGTGAAATTAGAAAATCCTTCTAATGCTCTTCAGGGGCACTGAGCGAAAGCTTGAGAAAGTCCAAAATTTGAACAAATCGGTCCCTCAGAACAAGCACCTCTTGGGGGAGAAAAAATTATCCCGTACTCTTGGGAAATAAAAACTGTTGTTTGGGACATTCCTCACGTTTTCTTTATAAATCTGATCTTGGTACAGCTTGACTGATACAGGAAACGACATACAAAATTATCCCGTACTCTTGGGAAATAAAAACTGTTGTTTGGGACATTCCTCACGTTTTCTTTATAAATCTGATCTTGGTACAGCTTGACTGATGCAGGAAACGGCATACAAAATTATCCCGTACTCTTGGGAAATAAAAACTGTTGTTTGGGACATTCCTCACGTTTTCTTTATAAATCTGATCTTGGTACAGCTTGACTGATGCAGGAAACGGCATACAAAATTATCCCGTACTCTTGGGAAATAAAAACTGTTGTTTGGGACATTCCTCACGTTTTCTTTATAAATCTGATCTTGGTACAGCTTGACTGATACAGGAAACGGCATACAAAATTTGAACAACATCAACTCCTTGGAAAAAGCACCTTGGCTAGTCAACAACAAAATTACAAGTGTATGTTCCTGGAAGACACAGTAACTTGAGCTCTGGAAATTTTTCACGTTTGTCTTTATATGGAGGCACAATGAGGCATTTTGTCGTCGTTTTGCTAGTGGTCCTAGACTTCTTGCGATGTCTTAATTTTTATTCCAGGCCATCTCTCAAAATCGCTTGCACACACACACACACACACACACACACATACACACACACTCGCTCTGTGCTCGACGCATGTTCAAAATACGGAATTTGTCACACTGCACACAGTGTACACTTAGTTTCTGGAACTTGAACGTACAATGTACTGCGTAATTTACAGATCATGTCCCGCTCTCTGCTTTTTCTGCTTACATCGTCGGATCCCAAGAATCACAGATCCTGTCGCGACAGCAGAAAGCATCGTAATTCCTACTGCAATCCCTGTAATGGTTAACCAGTCGTCCTGCCATGACCCCTCCGCGCTGCCATCTTGTTGTGCCGAGTCTCCTTCTTTCTTGGGAGAAACGGAAACCGTTGACAGGTCCAGATCTGAAATGGGTTTAATGGTCTGGTTGTGAAGCTGATTGGCGTCAGTCGCTACAGCAATGGATTCGGAAGAAAAAGATGTCGTTGTTGGTTCAGTGGCTGTAGATCCGCTTGACGAGCTGATTTCAGTTTTACGCAGCTTGTTGCCGTGTGTGGACTCCGCATCTGTGCTTGCTGTGGTAGGAGCTACAAAAGAAGACTCGGCAGATTTTTTTTCTTTGGCTGCTGAAGTTGTCTTGGATTGTTCGGTTGTCATATCTGGTAGTGGTGTTTCAGGCTGTGCTGTCGTGGGCTGTGGAGCAGATGTCTTGGATTGTTCGGTTGTCATATCTGGTAGTGGTGTTTCAGGCTGTGTTGTCGTGGGCTGTGGAGCAGAAGTTGTCTTGGATTGTTCGGTTGTCGTATCTGGTGGTGGTGTTTCGGGCTGCGTTGTCGTGGTCTGTGGAGCAGCAGGTGTGGTTTCATCTGTCAAAAAAAAAAAAAAAAAAAAATCATTTTCAACATTGAAAACAGTACGATTACCGTTTACCATTTTCAACATGTATGTAAGGTAGGAAAACGGTAAACAGTTTGTTTACCGTTTAACTGTCTTTCAAATGGTAAAGATACCTGGATACATGTAGTTTACTGTTTATCATTTTCAACACTGAATATAGGAAAACGGTTCGTGTAACATTTACCGTTTTCAATACTGAAGATAGGAAACGACAAACGGTTCGTTTACCATTTACTGTTTTACTGTCTTCAAAACAGTAAAGGAAATAACCATAGATACCTGGATAGTTTACTGCTCATCATTTTCATCACTGAAGATAGGAAAACAGAAAACGGTTCATATACCGTTTACAGTTTTCAATATTGAAGATAGGAAAACGTTAATAATAATAATGAGTATTACATAGGCGCTTTACCCAATTTCACGAATCGGCTCAAAGCGCTGCGAACTGAATCCAAAACGCACGCTCACGTGAATCATACACATTCTCTCACACACCGGACATAAAGACATTACAATCGCGTGGTGCGAAGGGTCAGCTCAGCTATTTACATTTCGGAATTTAGAATTGCATTTATTTTTCAAATTTGGTGGTCTGAACATTTCCAAAGCAGAGGGGGAGGAAGCCGGAGTACCCGGAGAGAACCCCGACGATCGGCCCAAATGAACGGTGCCACATACGAGAAGGAAAAATTCTTTGCCCCGAGTGGGACTCGAACCCCTGACCTCTCGCATTGGTGACAGGTCTCTTAACCACTAGACCACTGACCGCACCATTTACCGTTTTACTGTCTTTAAAACTGATGGTAAAGGAAGTAACGGTAGATATCTGGATAGTTCACTGTTGATCACGTTCAACACTGAAGGTAGGAAAACTGAAAATGGTTCATTTACCATTTTCAATACTGAAGATAGGAAAACGGTCAACGGTTCGTTTGCCATTTACACCTACCGTTTTACTGTCTTCAAGACGGTAAAGGATATAAAGCCTGCTCTTAACTGGGCACAGCGCGCGAAACACACATGTGCACATCACAGTTGTTGCGCTCGGTGTGTCTACTAACTACAAAACTGAACACAGCTGTGCTCGGTGACAAACCAATTGAGGATGCTCTGTCCGCCATGTCAGTTTGCACGCCGGGTGACGTAGTACAGCCAATCAGAATCTGTAGTGCAAACCACAGTCACAGTTGTGGCTATTTGAAATCCAGGTTGCCGTGATGACGCCACAGCGCCGGAAACCCCCAAAATCACAACTGTGGACAGCACTGTGGCGCTCCGCAGTGCCCAGTTAAGAGCAGGCTTAACGATTGATACCTGGATTCACTGTTACACTGTTCTTACCCTCCTGGCACGAAGCGTCCAGCACTTGGCGCCTCACCTCGTCTCCAAGTTGGCTGAAGTCCTCCACGGCGAAGGTCTCGTCACCTTGTCTTTCTTTGCGCGTCTTCTCGCGCATTAAGCTGCGGTCGTTCGTTCCTATGTAGACCCAGACGAGGCGCGCCTGTTTTTCGCGAAGCGCCTCAGCCTGCAGCTTGGTGGCTCGCCTGTCCTCGCTCACCCCGTCCGTGATGACGACAACCACGGTTCGCACGTTCGGTCTGTCTCCTGTGGGGTACACCTGCCGAGAGAAAGAGGAGCCGTCTAAACTGAACTGCTGTCACATGTGACGATTTTGCTCGCACGCCAAGGTAAAATGCACCCCCGGCCCTAGTCAGTTAAATAGGCTCGCCAGAGGCACGGCCGTGGATCGCCGTCGCCACGGCAGTAGATAGAACACGGTGGTTTTGTTGTTGTTGTTGTTGTTGTTTTCTCGCCACGCCAGCCAACCGCAGTTGGAAAGTATGTAGAACACAACCAGCTCTACAGCGGTAGGTGGCTGAATTCATTTGAAGTGTAACTGTGTTATGACGTATGTTAATCACATAGCAAACATATGTTTCAAGGTCAAGGTCATCGGTTCGTCTGTTTACTCCCAAACATTTTACTTCATCGCTCTATCAGAGTGAGCAAAAAAAAACAACCCAAGCAGTCAAAAACACCAGGCAAAACAAAATTTGCACAAATGAAGTTTGTATGAGAAGATTTTTTGTGTACAACTTCGGTGACCTTGACCTTAGGGGTGAAGGTCACAGAGACTGGATGAAAATTTTGTAAATACAACTTTTGGTATAACATTTGCCTTGCATGCATTGATAAGAATGCCTTTGTGGTGACCTCAAACAAAACAAACACAAACAAAAAGCAAACAACAACAATAAAACCCCGACAACAACAAATATACAGACACCAAGGATAAAAAGAAGAAGAAGAAGAAGAATGAAACTAATCATAATACTTGTTGTAATAACACTATTCTCGATATTATAATTATTTTTATCCAGCAAACCTCTAACGAAGTCAGTGAAGCAAAACGAGAATGTAATCAAACTCGGCCAGTGCCGCTCCTTGGATCTAAGGTTTATGACAGATCTAAGACCTTTACGTCGCTGCTTTACCCCCTTGACTTTCAATGCTCGGGCCGTGAGTTCGAATCCCGGCTGAGGCCTTTTTCTCGTTGCCCCGTCTTTTATATCACCTATATGTGGTGGAAAAAGGACGTTACACACACACACACACACACACACACACACACACACACACACACACACACACACACACACCGACCCA
Organism: Batillaria attramentaria; assembly: GCA_018292915.2. Classification (NCBI taxonomy): domain Eukaryota; kingdom Metazoa; phylum Mollusca; class Gastropoda; family Batillariidae; genus Batillaria; species Batillaria attramentaria. The sequence continues at coordinate 66,042 of JACVVK020000223.1, forward strand.
CCACACACACACCCCGACCCACCCTACCTCCGTGATCACAGTCTTCAACGCGTCCGCCGTGTTCGTGCCCTCTTTGACGTGCTCCATGGAGTCGATGGCGTCTGTCACACGTGTGACGTCAGTGGAGTCGCGAAGCGTGGCGATGACGTCAGCAGAGTTGCCGAAACGCACGAGCCCGACCCGGACGGCCTGCTTGCCCACTGGGAGCGACTTGACGATGTCAGCGATGAAGGACTTGGCCTGCTTGAAGCTGTCATTGGACACGCTGTTGGAGGAATCCAGCACGAAGACCAGGTCCAGCTTAGCTTCGTCACACACTGCGGGGAATGAAGATATTTATAGTTTGGATGTTAGGCCAAGGAAAACAGTGACCTGTTTCTTACTTACTTCGCCACCCCAAGAGAAAAAAAAATACAAAAAAGGGGGTTGTTGCAACGCTGACCGTAGGCACCTTTGGTATGTTTGGTATGTTTTTGCATTGGCAAAAACTTCAGATGCTTTGTAAACAACTTCCATCAGTCACTAGCAAACTAAATAAATATATAAGTGCAACAACAAGAACTTCAAGAGGAGAAAACTTTCAACAACAAACAAATAAAGAAAGACTACAGAAAAACATCTTTCTTTTTCATGCCAGTGTAATATTTACAGACTGGCGATAAATGTATTAATTCTCAAGCAAAAATGACACGTGGGTGTTTTTGGCGTACGCAGAAAGGACTGGGGGGGGGGGCATTTTGATTATCATTTATTCCTATGATACTTCAGTTAGCCGACTGGTGTACACACACACACACACACACACACACACACACACACACACACACACACACACACACACACACACACACACACACACACACACACACACACACACACACACACACACACACACACACACACACACACTCTCTCTCTCTCTCTCTCTCTCTCTCTCTCTCTCTCTCTCTCTCTCTCACAGCCCTCCTCCGCCACACTGACTGCGTAAACAAACGAATCAAACATAACAATTTTTTTTCCACAAAACGCTATCAACTTCTTGAGAAAGTTAAAGTTGAACGTTGCAAGATACCTCCTGCTGTGTTTAACTCTTAGGAGACCGAGCCCGCCCCACCCCCTTCCCACTGTATGACAAGACTTGTTAAAAAGAACAAGCCGCTGCACACCAGTACTAGCCACTTCAAGCCACTATTACGCAAGGCGTGTAGGCCCGAAACCACAGCAGATTGCATACTAGTGGCTTGAAGTGGCTCCGTCCCAGTGATCCGAAGATTTCAGTCAAGTAAAATTGCCATGCATGTTTGCATGGGCTTTAAAGAGTTAACGCCCAGAGAGGCTGGCTGCACGCCCGAGAATCTTAATGGTTGTCTAGAACTAGAAGTTGAAGCAGAGGAGGTTTTGGAAAAAATGTTTCTGCCTTATCGACTTCATGAGCCGTTGGCATTGCCGGCACGACGCTGGGCTGGGGGCGGGCCACGCCGAGTAATTTAAAGGGACACTTGTTAACAACTCCAGGGCCCGTATGTAAATGTCGAGGTTAATTTAACCCACGCCTACAGGCCTAACCCAGACTAGGACAAAAAAAAAAAAAAAAAAAAAAGGAAGCGAAGATAGGAAGAAAAAATCCTTCTATAACGGCTTAGGCACATTGCTGGAATGGGCCAGCTTCTTGATTTAAAACAAAACAAGATGGCCACTGACCAGCCCAATATGTTGTTTCCATTTAATCACCTGCTGTCGTCACGGTCGTTCTTTTGTAATGCCATGTATACGGGAGGACACACACACACACACACACACACACACACACACACACACACACACACACACACACACACACACACACACACACACACACACACTCTCTCTCTCTCTCTCTCTCTCTCAATGGAAACAACTGACCGGGCTTGTCAGACCAATCTTGGTTTTGGAAGAGAGACGTCAAGTTGTTTTCTTTGAAATCTATGACGTTTTCCTCATTGGGATGACGCATAATACATTTGACGTAATAACTTTGACTCGGATACAATTCTTGCAATGAAAGCAGCCCCATGAAAATTGAAGTGTTGCTGCTGCGCAGTGTAAAGATCGAATTTATACCGGCTCAATGTGTTTAACAGACAAGTCTGCGCGGCGAACGTTTTTTCACTATGTGTTATGTCTGCTGCGCGCGCGCGCACACAGACACACACAGACATACGCGCGCGCGCACGCACGCACGCACGCACGCACGCACGCAGACTTGCGCGAGCCGCGTTTGTGCATGTGCTCCATTGAGACCTATGTGGTGTTCTCTCACTCTACTATGCTATTGAGTGAGAGTCAGTGGGAAAAACAAAGCTCACTACATCAATGAAACTCCCGCTTTCCCCGTCTACAAATAGAGAACTTCCGAAAAGTGACGACACACCCCCACGTCAATCAAACATGACGTCGGCAAACTGACGCTGATACAGTTTTGCGTCAGTGCGCGTGTGCCTTTTCTGCGATGTTTGTGAGGCGTGTGGCTTGTGTAAAGGAAATGTGCTTCGAGTACAAATTTTCGAGTCAACTGACGACAACGGCTGCAGTGAATTTTTCTAATTTTTTTGTATTTTTTTATGGCACCCCAGGCTCATTATCTATGTATAGTAGGAGCGATTTTGAGATCTAAAGTGTGTTCACCAGCACTTTCATCAGGTACGGTTTACGCCAAAAGTACAAAAGCGACAACCTCCAAAATTCACTCAGTTGAGAGTCCGTATTCATGCTATCTATGTCCCAAAAATGGAGTGGTTTAGGTAAATATTACGCCTTTAAACGCCAGAAAGCCACTTTTTTTGAAAAGGGCGATAACTCGCAAATCATGTGTGCAATCGTACCTGGATCGGGCCTTCTATTCAACAATCTTGATTCATTTAGAAACCCCAAATTTGAAATCGATCGGTTCAGTATTTTCGGAGAAATAGGCATCTGAACTGGGTTCACATGCAATGTCAACTCAGGCTCGGTTTACATGAAAACTATAAGAGCGACCATTTTCTAGTAGTGAGTCAATTCAGAGTCCGTATTCAAGCTATCTACTGCCAAAAAATTGAGTGATTTAAATAAATATTACGCCTGTACACGAAAGACAACCAACTTGTCTCAAAAGGGCGATAACTCCCAAATCACTTAAGCAATCATCACACGCTTGAATCGTCTAATGTAACATTTTGATAAATTTGGATACCCCAAATTTGAAGCCATTCGGTTAAGTATCTTCGAAGAAACGGGCCCGGACACAATTCACACACGCACACACGCACACACGCACACACATCCGCACAGACGGCACTCACTGAGGAGGAGAAGTGCGTTCGGAACATCATACGCGTCAGCATCGATGACGCAAGTTTTCTTACGTCATTGTCAGAGTTACACTTGCAAAATCGTCTCTGCGGGAGATCGGCAGTGACGTGCGTTTGTACCACAGATGCTTGCCTATGAACGTGGAAATTTTAGCCCGTCCTATTATGTTGTTTCCATTACTATGGAAACAACATAAAAACAACAGCAAATTTAACCCTAGAGCTAGTTTAGTTCGAGGTTAGACTCTAACCCAGGGCTAAAAGCCCTAACCTCGACTTTTACATACGGGCCCAGGCTCACAGCTAGGTCGACCAGGGTGATTACGATGACAAATTACGATGCGGTTCCCTGCCGGAAGGTCAGTACTAACGATGCAGATAGAAATGAGACAGACAATGCGTTATGACAGGGAACCCTCGATTTTTAAAGGCATGCCGGATACCATGAAGAGTGTGCAAAATCCGAAGCCTGTTCCGGGGCGTGGTTGCTAAGATACGAGCCACAATGCACGGCTACGGCTAACCGAAGTCACGTGGCTAAGAGGTCGAGGTCGTACCAAGAGCTATCACTGGCTTGGTTCCCGAGTTAGGCTACCGCTTGCTCAGGCTCAAAAAAAGGAGGCAAGTGCCAGTTGAGCCGGGAACATATATATATATATATATATAATTTCTGAAACTGCCCATTTCATGAAATACGCACGATTTTTGCTCATTTCGTGAAACACGCAGCAAAACTGCGCATTTCATGAAACGGCCAAATTTACTGGCCATTTCATGAAATGAGCAAAAAAAATTTGGTTGCGTATTTCACGAAATGCGCATTAGAGAGTTTAAGAGTCCGACGTAGGCAACATCATCATCGTGGACGACAACAAATAGTTGCAGTCTGAGGGTTTAATTCTTCATTATCCTCAGTATCAACAAACTGTCAATGACATGAAAAACTTGATGGATGGAAGGCACTAATTCAGTATATGGAGTCCATATGCAGATTGTACTCAGTCTTGTTTGTATATTTTTGTATATTTGTGTATTTGTACGTAGTATGTATGTATGTATGTATGTATGTATGTATGTATGTATGTATGTGTGTATGTATGTATGTATGTATGTATGTATGTATGTATGTATGTATGTATGCATGTATGTATGTATGTATGCCTGAGTCCTGTAAAACTTTGCATATTTGTACGTAGTATGTATGTATGTATGTATGTATGTATGTATGTATGTATGTATGTATGTATGTATGTATGTATGTATGTATGTATGCATGTATGTATGTATGCATGCCCGAGTTCTGTAAAACTTGTGTGCGAGCGATCATGATGTATGCTGGCAATTCGCAATTCGCAATTCTGCTGCGTATTTCAGGAAATGAGCAAAATCGTGCGTATTTCATGAAATGGGGCAGTTTAAGAAATTACGCGCAACATAATTATACATATATATTACTGGATATCTGGGCACGATGCGCAATATTGTGGTTTGCAGTTCGCGGTGAACTCGAATTTCGGGCAGGCCGTAGAAGTCACATAGGGTCGATGGCAACACTGCACGTTTACATGAGCTTTAAAATACTCGGGGGGGGGGGGGGGGACTCAAACAATTTGCAAGCAGCCAATTCCTGATTGACAGGTCCTGTGCTAGCCAATCACTGAAAGTGCGCGAACGAGACACCATACCTGTGGGTTAGCTTGTCGGAGTATGTGTCTAACAAAGAAATCAGAATGTTTATAAAAAAAAATGCCCTGCGTGCGGTTGCCATGGAGGATTCGTTTTAGCCAGTGGGGCGTGGCTACAAACGTTTGGTTGCATGTCAATTATCGCGGAGTCTGCAAAAACATTTTTTTTTCTTTTTTTTTTTGGCACAGTGGGAGTCGCTCGCCAGTCCCTGAATTCAGTTAAGGCTCCTTAAAATGCCAGATGTTCAACTGTTCATGTCCGGGAGGTGTTTGTTTCAGCCGAGCCACAACTGAGACAGTTGGCGTCTGTCTAAACAGGACACAGAGGTAAAGTCTGTTTCCTGAGCGATTTGAGAGCGGATCTGCGTCTGTGCCACACAAATCCTCGTGCGAAAGCTAACAAAGAGAAGTCAGTGAATGTTAGTGTCAGGTGGCTTAAAGGCACCAGTTCTAAGATTCATACGAATCACCAGAGACAATAGTGAGATTTAGTAGGATTTCGTACGGAGGACTTCGCTGAGCAGCGTAACCCATTTGCATGTAAATTAGGCACGTTACGGGTGCCATTAGCCAATCGCAGCGCGTTAGCAGCTCGCGGCTTCTGCCGTGTGAGCCTAATTTACATGTAAATGGGTTATGCTGCTCAGCGAAGTCCTCTTTACGAAGTCCTACTAAATCTGGCTACTAGTGGCTAGGGGAGACTGGAACCCACGGAAACCCATTCTCACGGCCTCGCTATACATGCTTTTGCTTGATAAACTACTGTTTTGCCTCAGTTGTGAAACCCTCAGCTTTTTTTCTTTTTTTTTTAGCGGTTATTTATGATGTTTAGTTTTGCAATTTTGATTCAATGTGAAGTTCAGATTTACAGGTTTGTAGTTATTTTCATCTCACACACACACACACACACACACACACACACACACACACACACACACACACACACACACACACACACACTTTTTTTTTTAATTTACTTACATATTTTTTTAATTTGATTTTTCTTTTTTTTTTAAATAATAATAATAATAATAATAGCTCTTATATAGCGCTAGTAGTCTGCTCAAAGAGCACTCAGTGCGCTACACACACACATGCTCACGCATACATGAAACACTAATTACGTGTGCCGCGGAAGGGGGGGGGGGGTAGATGATACTACAGATCATATGCTGTCTTGAATAGATAAGTCTTTAGTTTTGATTTAAACTGTGGGAGGGTCTGGGTGTTCCTAAGGGAGGGAGGCAGAGAATTCCATACCTGGGGGGCACAGAAACTGAAAGAGCGCTCACCGAAGGTTTTGAGATTGAACTTGGGAACCTTCAGCAGCTTTTCCGATGAGGAGCGGAGAGTACGAAAAGGTTCATACGTGGTAAGTTTGTCGGAAAGATACTGAGGAAGGGACTGCTCAAAATGACGGAAGGACAGTGTTGCAATTTTGTACTTGATGCGGTACACAACGGGCAGCCAGTGCAATTCCCTTAACAGGGGTGTGACATGGTCGCGCTTGCGCTTCCGAAGGATAAGCCGCGGTGCACTGTTCTGTGCACTGAACGCGTTGGAGCCGATTGATCTGGTCAGCGGGTAAACCAGCGAGAGCCGAGTTACAGAAGTCAAGCCGTGATGTAATGAAGGCATTGACTAGCATGGCGATGGAATCAGCTGTTAGAAGTGGCCTGATAGAGGCAATCTGCCTGAGAGCAAAGAAGGCCGCGCGGCACACTGAACCAATATGATCATCCATGGACAGTGTTTGGTCGATTCTGACGCCTAGATACTTGACAGAGCAGTTGAGAGTAACGGATGAACCAGCGATCGAGGTGGAGCCGACTCGAACCTGCGAAACTCGGGACGGAGTCCCAGTAACCATAACTTCTGTTTTGTCTGCGTTTAACACGAGCTTGTTGCTATTCATCCAGGCTAGAACGTCTGTGATGCATGCGTCAAGAGTCAACTGCAACGAACCAAAATTCGCAGGGGTGGCGGACAGAGACAACTCGGTGTCGTCAGCGTATTTGTGATACAAACACTGATGGTGAAGCAGAATATCAGACAGAGGCTGGGAATACAGAGTGAACAACACAGGGCCTAAGACCGACCCCTGGGGAACCCCGTATCTGAGAAGGCTGGGGGGATGAAATGTTGCCGTCAACAACCACGGACTTTTTTTTTTTTTTTTTTGGGGGGGGGGGGGTATAAGAACGAGTTAACAACACCAAAAGCAGAAAAAAAATCATCATCAACAACAACAATAATCGCAAACTTGACACGAAGGGGGTAAACACACACACACACACACACACACACACACACACACACACACACACACACACACACACACACACACACACACACACACACACACAACTACATTACTGAGGGGAAAAAAAAAACCTTCCATTTAAACTCACATCGATGACGTACCGCCGATTGGCAGCCGGAGCTACATGCATACACATTACGAAGAAAAACTAACGACCATGCCCAGTAGTTACAGGCAAGTATGGAGAAAACCCAAAACTATATCAAGTTATATCTACCGTCATTTGGTAAAGCGCCATTCAATTGAGCACCATACAGGCCATTTTACCATGTCAATAAAATTATTATGATTATGACATTAGATATAATCCTTACAATCAAAGCTCTGCGTGAAAACAAAATAATAAACAAACAAATCACACAAGTAAATGAGTAATAAATATACGAGCCCCGAACCACCCCCTGCCCAAGACTGGTTAAAAAGAACAAGCCACTGCACATCAGTAGGAGCCACTTCAAGCCACTGCCCCGACCACCCCCTGCCCAAGACTGGTTAAAAAGAACAAGCCACTGCACATCAGTAGGAGCCACTTCAAGCCACTGCCCCGACCACCCCCTGCCCAAGACTGGTTAAAAAGAACAAGCCACTGCACATCAGTAGGAGCCACTTCAAGCCACTGCCCCGACCACCCCCTTCCCAAGACTGGTTAAAAAGAACAAGCCACTGCACATCAGTAGGAGCCACTTCAAGCCACTGCCCCGAGGCACCCCTTCCCAAGACTGGTTAAACAGAACAAGCCACTGCACACCAGCAGGAGCCACTTCAAGCCACTGCCCCGATCACCCTCTGCCCAAGACTGGTTAAAAAGAACAAGCCACTGCACACCAGCAGGAGCTACTTCAAGCCACTGCCCCGATCACCCTCTGCCCAAGACTGGTTAAAAAGAACAAGCCACTGCACATCAGTAGGAGCCACTTCAAGCCACTGCCCCGAACCACCCCTTCCCAAGACTGGTGAGACAAGCCACTGCACACCAGCAGGAGCCACTTCAAGCCACTGCCCCGATCACCCTCTGCCCAAGACTGGTTAAAAAGAACAAGCCACTGCACACCAGCAGGAGCTACTTCAAGCCACTGCCCCGATCACCCTCTGCCCAAGACTGGTTAAAAAGAACAAGCCACTGCACATCAGTAGGAGCCACTTCAAGCCACTGCCCCGACCACCCCCTTCCCAAGACTGGTTAAAAAGAACAAGCCACTGCACATCAGTAGGAGCCACTTCAAGCCACTGCCCCGAACCACCCCTTCCCAAGACTGGTTAAACAGAACAAGCCACTGCACACCAGCAGGAGCCACTTCAAGCCACTGCCCCGATCACCCTCTGCCCAAGACTGGTTAAAAAGAACAAGCCACTGCACACCAGCAGGAGCTACTTCAAGCCACTGCCCCGATCACCCTCTGCCCAAGACTGGTTAAAAAGAACAAGCCACTGCACATCAGTAGGAGCCACTTCAAGCCACTGCCCCGAACCACCCCTTCCCAAGACTGGTTAAACAGAACAAGCCACTGCACATCAGTAGGAGCCACTTCAAGCCACTACTACGCAAGGCGTGGACCTTCCCCGCTAGGCCCGAGACGACTGTAGATTTCATAGTGGCTTGAAGTGGCTTCTAGTGATGTGAAGATTTCAAGTAAAATTGCAATTTTTGCATGGGCTTTTACGAGTTAATCGACCAAAAAAAAACCAAAAAAAAACACCATTGTGGGACAGGGTTAAGAGACCAAAAAACAAAAACAAAAACACTGAAGCAAAATCACTGAGAAAAACAACAACAAAAACAAAAACAAAAAAACATAACATTAATTTAAAAAAAATAAAACAGACGTACCTGTTTTCGAGCCTTCTGTTGAATTCACCGTCTCCGACAACAGCGCTGAACCTACCAAGCAGAGAAGAAAGATTGTTCTCACAGCCACGAACAACATAATGTCCTATGTTCTTTTTTCTTTACTTTTTCTCCCCTCTTTTTTTTTTCCTGAAGAAACTAATCTGTCACAGCAAGGTATTTATCACGAACAGTTCTTGAGCTCCTATGGCGACCTCTCGATCAGGCCAGCTCCACCGGTATTAATAAACACACACACACACGCGGCCAGATTTTTCTTGCGATGTCGGATTTTCCGGCCATGCAGGATCATTGTCTACTGCACAGCCGCAAGCGACGGCGCGAGCAGCGATGCAGCCAGGGGTCAGCCAATGTTGCGGAAAGTCTTTCTAGTGCTACGGCGATTCACACGTCTTGAACACGATTGCTCTCAGCGGACAATGCAACACCAAGAAAACGCCCGTTCACTCAACTTATGCAGTTCGGGAAAATGTAAAATAATAATAATAATGAGCATTGTATAGGCGCTTTACCCAGTTTCATGAATCGGCTCAAAGCGCCGCGAACTGAACCCAACACGCACGCTCAAGTGAACCACACGCATTCTCTCACACACTGGACATAAACACATTACGATCACGTGGTGCGAAGGGACAGCTCAGCTATTTAAGTTTCGGAATTTAGAATTGCATTTATTTTTCAAATTTGGTGGGCTGAACATTTCCAAAGCAGCGGGGGAGGAAACCGGAGTACCCGGAGAGAACCCCCGACGATCGGCCCGAATGAACGGTGCCACATGCGAGAAGGAAAAATTATTTGCCCCGAATGGGACCTCTCGTATTGGAGACAAGTCTCTTAACCACTAGACCACCGACCGCAAAAATATAGTTCTGAGAGGGTAATTACACTGGAAAGCCACAACTCCGATCGAATTCCGCCAGCGGACGACCCGGCCTCTCCTGTCAATCGAAAGGGCCGAGCCCCAAGAATTTAGCCAATCGCCGGCGTCCCGCGGCATGATGAGCACATGGTAATATGGTCCGGCAAACTTTCTCACTGATGTCGGCGCTGTGTAGCGTATAAATCACCACGCTCATTCCTACACGGCCCTACAAATCTCAAAGCCATTCGTTCATTTCACCTACATCAGTATCCTAATCCCACTCAACAGTCAACACCTCTTCCATAAAGGTACTGACTGGCCTGGTTCACTGAGATCTCACTGGCAAATTCGTGAGGTAAAGCAAGTCTGACCGTGCAGCGTCTCCAGGCACGTAGCACAAAACGCCAACACGAGATCTGCCGATGACTGACCGTTTTATATACGCCACCTTTGCTCAGTGTAAAATCAAAGTAACAAATAAAGTAGTAGTAGTAGTAGTAGTAGTAGTAGTAGTAGTAGTAGTAGTAGTAAACTTTAGATTTTCTGTCACCTACCATGAATCGGCTGCAACAGTGTATCAAATAGCACGCGCTTGTCTGCTCCAGTACTTCAGGAGTGGAAGTACTTGCCGTGAGTCACTTATTCAGGGGTTCCCTGGCTGTTTTTAAGGATCAAAAGTAAAGGAATACAGTATCATCTTCCTCGCTAGGCCCCGAGACCACTGCAGACTGCGTAATACTGGCTTGAAGTGGCTTCTAGTGACGTGAAGATTTCAAGTAAAATTGCAATTTTTACATGGGTTTTTAGGAGTTAACCGACAAAAAACAAACAAAAAACAACAACAAAAAAAACCCCACCTAAATCCAAAACCGCCATAGCGGATTAAAGTCGTCGCCAACATGTCAGTTTGAATTGTAGTACCACCTAGGACAATTCCGCCATCTTGATTAACCCCCGTGGGCCAGGAAATGCCAAACTACACCGGACACTTGTACTATTATGGCTGACGTGTGGCGGGCCTAATTTCACAGAGGGCCGACGCAAGTTCCTTGAAATAAGAACGTATCTGAGTGGCAGGGAAAGTACGACGACCACATGTTTGACCATCTATAGCATCTACGTCTGATGTTTATCGCAATGACTTCCGTAATGATTTCGCAATGACCTGTTTTTAGCCAAGCAGTTCGCGACAAGATCCTAGGATCTGATGAAGAGTTCTCGGAAAAATGGGCGGCGTTACCACTGAACGGGTTATATTACTGGAATAAACGTCTTTTTTTTTCTTCTTTTTTTTAGAACTTCTTTTCCTTTCCCCTCTCCTTTTCTTTCTTTCTTTCTTTCTTTCTTTCTTTTCCTTTATATTCTCTCTCCACCACCACCACCACCCGACTCTTGTTTTGTCTTTTCTCCCCCTATTTCCATTTTTCTTTCTTTCTTACTTTCTTCCTTCTTATTCGTCTTTTGTTTCTTTTCTTTCTTTCTACTTGTTAAAAAAATTTTCCATTATTTTCTTTCGTGAGTTCGTATCCCGGCTGGGGCCAAATATTTGTGCTGGCTTTTTCATCGTTGCGCCGTCCTTGATATCACCCGTATGTGGTGAAAAAGGACGTTAAACCCGCAAACACCCACCCACTCTTTTCTTTATGTCGTCTTCTTCTTTTCTTCATCTTGATTTAACTTTTGGGTATCCTTGAATAGTGCAGGCAGCTTCGAGTGCCACGGTACCTGAAGCCAGCTCCCGCTAAAAAGATACAGCACGATGTGTCGAGGTCAGTCTGAAAGTTCTGCAGTTTTATCCGTGGCAACAGATGTGTCGACAGATCACAGGCAATAAACTTAGTATTTCAACGCGCCTACTCCAGGGCAGATTACTAAACTACACAGAAGACAGCTTCTGTTTTGGAACAGTTGTGTATGTGCCGGTGCACTTGTAGGCTCGAAATAGTCTGTCTTTCATAATAATTAGGTTAACTCAGATGCACTCAGTGACCTCTATGAGTACGTATGTGAACGTATATGCGGCCAGTAGTATGTGCAAGTGCGTGTATGTATATGCTTTTTTTTTCTTTTTCTTTTTTTCTTCTATTTTTTTGTCTGGTTGTTTGTTGTTGGTTCTTTGTTTTGTTTTTTGTTTTTTTTGTTTCTTGTTGTTGATACTTTCGTTGATTTTCATATATTTCCTTTTGTTTTCCTATGCCCCCAGAGGGTTGGAAATAGACAAACTTGACTTGACTTGGCTTGGCTGTGGTTTTGCGCTGCAAAAAAAGAGACCCAACTTGTTTTCTCTTTTTGATCGACATTAATGTGTCGTCGGTCAAACTAGTGTGTCATCGGCCAGACTAGTGTGTCACAGCAAGACTTCTGTGTCATCAGAAAGACAAGCGCGTCAACCGCCAAACTAGTGTGTCGTCAGCTAACCTAATGTGTCAATAACAAGACTTCTGCGTCATCAGAAAGACTAGCGTGTCGTCCGCCCAACTAGTGTGTCATCAGCCATACTAGTGTGTCACAACAAGACTTCTGTGTCATCAGAAAGACTAGCGTGTCATCCGCCAAACTAGAGTGTCATCAGCCAGACTAGTTATCATTTCTTGCCAATTTTAACACGTACGCCTGCATGTATATTATCGGAGAGATGACTAAGACAGAATATTAAACAGCAAACATCATAAATATATTAAATCGTAAACTTTAGACCAACTGCACGGATCAGCCATTCCCAGGCGTGTGTCCACAATAATTGACCACATTCTATTTGTCCAATCAGCAATTAAAGATGCCTGGTCACGGAGATTTGCTACCTGTAAACCTCAAGTTTGGACAGGTGTTCCTAATATAATCGGACGGTTATTGACTCTGTCCACTCCTAAAATACAGCCCCACCCGCATCATGTACTCTTAGTAAACAGTTGTGCGTGTCTAGATGACCAACGTAGTGATATCTTAAGGTCCTGTCAGACGCGACGATTTTGCTCGACATCCAGCGGTAAAATGCACTCCCAGCCGATTCAATCGGCTCGCCAGGGAGATTGCCGAGGGACGCCGTCGGAACACGGTCCTTTTTTTTTTTTTTTTTTGAACCTCGCCACGCGTCAATCCCCGCTGACCGCGCGCTATCGCGCTTTGTGTATTGTTCAACGTCGCCGGGAGCGCAGTCCGCCCACTGCACGCTTGAATCGTGTGAACAGAAATGCCGTTCAGTCCAGCCAACACGCGAGGTCTCCACCGGCTCTCAGCGTGTGACACAGCCCTTAGTCATAGTAGGCTCCCGATCACACGACGAAGGAGATGCTGGCCCTTGTTATGTAACTGATCAAATATCAAGAATTTCATTAATGAATCTCATATATACGATCAGAATAGATGAGGTGTTTATATCCGTGATTCCGGCTACCCAACCCTACCTACAATACAATTGTCTACTGTAATATATGATTTTTCAAGGAGGACAGGGGCACCAGGTGTGTGTGTGTGTGTGTGTGTGTGTGTGTGTGTGTGTGTGTGTGTGTGTGTGTGTGTGTGTGTGTGTGTGTGCGCGCGCGCGCGCGCGCCCAAAACGCGTAGTCTGTGGGGTTGGGGTGCGGTGATAGGCGTGCAAGGGTTGACGGGGGGGGGGGGGGGGGGGTGGAGAGGAAGAGGGGGAAGGGGGGAATAGGGGGAGGTGGAGATCTTATTTCAGCTCGGTAAAACTCGTAGTTTTTCCGACTGTTATCAGCGCGTTGGTGTTTATTCTACGTTATCAGGCGCGGCGCACTCCGCTGTGAACACTTTATGATCATCGACTTGATAATTCCAGAATGGCGTGACACACCGCACACCCGCTGACATTTCTATAGGATCAGTTTTGGAATCAGCCACGGCACATTCGGGAGCAGTGCTTTCACACACACACACACACACACACACACACACACACACACACACACACACACACACACACACACACACACACACACACACATGCGCACGCACCAACGCACACACACACACACACACACACACACACATGCGCACGCACCAACGCACACACACACACAAACACACTGACACACACACACACACACACACACACACACACACACACACACACACACACACACACACCATTCACAAAAAGACTTTTTTTTTTCCAATTTTTACCTACCATTTACATCCGCCACCCAGTCTGCAAAAGCTGTTGCTGAGCCTGAACCAAGATCAGCGATTTCCTCAGAGGGTTCTTGAGCCGTCGTCGCCGCGGTTGTCGCCGCTGCAGTTGTCGTCGTCGTCGGTGATGTTGGTGTGCTCATCGTCCCTTTCTTTGCAGCTGATGCTGTTGCCATGGATGTTTGCTTGGAGGGCCTTTGTGTTGCTTGGCTGACGTTGGCCGCAGCTGATACCCATTATCAAGGAAAGAAGGATACGGTTTCATTATCTATCGCACGCGTAAGAGGCCTTTCACACGCGACGATTTTGCCGGCACGGTGAAAATGCACTCCCAACAGGTTAAATCCGCTTGCAGGGCGAAGGACACAAATACACAGGGTCTCAAAATGCCTGTATATTCCGTATTAGCCTCAGGCATCAAAGTCAGCCCTAACAATGCTTCAACCTAGAAACAATTTACTACCATGACTGACAGACCATTCAAAGGCACGCACCTGACAGGGTTAAAAAAAATTGAATGTCTCCTTTCTGCTCAGGCCTCGCTGGAGTAATGCACGTCTACTTTCTCTTTAGGCCAGAGAGGCAGTTCACATAAATCCGCTTGCCTCACGTGTGTCCCACCTCTGTGCAAAGAGTCCCAGCTTCATTGGCAGCTTGCCTCTTTTTGTGACCGCCTGCCATAACACGAAAATCACGCTTTTCACTGATGACAACAAAAATCACCACAGACTAGCACATTCGCCTGACAGGGTACCCCCAAAAAAACACTCACTGCAACGGTCATTTTGTGTCCTTACGCCTGCAAGGGGCACTGCCCAGGGACGCCGTCGCCACGCCTGTAAATACAACACGTATTATTTTTCTTCTCCACGCCAGCCAGTCGCCGCTGACCGCGCTTTGTGTATTGTCCAGCGCCTGGCCAGCAGCGCGGCAGTCCGCCCAGCACAAGCTAGTACCGTGTGAACAAAACATCCACTGACTCGGCGAGCGTGTGAGCTCTAAAGTCAAAAGTCAACAAGTCAAAAATGTTTATTCCTGTAGCCCCTTCTGGGGTGTGGAGGAAATGCAGAAAATCAGCGCGAACGTCACAGTGAATGCTCTGAATATACTACAACCGTTAAACCGGCTCTTAACTGGGCACCGCGGAGCGCCACAGTGCTGTCCACAGTTGTGAGATTGTGACACAGTTGTGATTTGGGGGGTTTCCGCCGCTGTGACGTCATCACAGCAACCTGGATTTCAAATAGCCACAACGGTGACTGTGGTTTCCACAACTGACAGATTCTGACTGGCTGTACTACGTCACTCGGCGTGCAAACCGTGCATGGCGGACTCGGACAGTGTATCTTCAATCGGTTCGTCACCGAGCACTGCTGTGTTCAGTTTTGAAGTTAAGAGACAGACACACCGAGCGCAACGACTGTGATGTGCACATGTGTGTTTCGCGCGTTACACCGCAGCTCGCTGCTGGCACTCAGCGTGTGAAAGGCCTCTAAAGCCTGTTAAAGTTCCGGCCTTCGGGCAAACGTCACCGTTCATCCACTCAAGCCGAACATTTTCTCTACGCTGACCCACTTCTGCCTGTGCACCATTTCTCCTCCACTGTACCTCCACGCTCCTGTTACCAACGGCAACAGTCAGCTGATCGCCTTCTGTGTCCAGTGTGTACTGACTGTATAGAATCCGACCAGCACGTGCTGTTTGAATGTCATGTCTACACGCAGCTAAAGGGACAGTTTTTTTACCCGCTTTGAATCGGACACAGTATGCCAGTGTCCTGACAAGCAATAGCGAGGCCAAGATTATTAACGTGTGTGTGTGTGTGTGTGTGTGTGTGTGTGTGTGTGTGTTGTACGTTATATACGTTTATGTTTTTAGTATGTTATAAGTAGTTCATGTACGCGCCCTGAGCTCTTGTGAGAAGATGGGGCGCCCCAAATACCTTTTATTATTATTATTAACTTGGCGAAATTCCTTGGGTTTTTTCTTTCTTTTTCTTTCAAACACAGCGCCTCCATGTTGCAAGTTTGATGTAGATCATTTTCTTGACTATTAATCTGTATGTGGTGTTGATATGCTGTAAATGTCCTTGTTGTACATGTCCACGTGTTGTGCGTGCGTTCCTTTGATTGTTGCTGTTCCGTTTTGTTTACCCTCGTGACAGCGGTCCGTGGCCAGACTCACTAAAATATTTCTAGTGTCGAGTCGAATGTCGAGGACCTGTTTTCCAGTAAACCTTGTTTATCATTTCCGCCAGAATTCAAACTG
>JACVVK020000223.1:87500-220000 GCA_018292915.2 Batillaria attramentaria
ACACACACACACACACACACACACACACACACACACACACACACACACACACACACACACACACACACACACACACGCACGCACACACGCACGCACGCACATACGCACGTACGCGTGCGCACACACACACACACACACACACACACACACACACACACACACACACACACACACACACGTGTCAAATATCTCTCTCTCTCTCTCTCTCTCTCTCTTTTCAAATAAAGTTATTTCAATTTCAATTTCAATTTCAATTTCTCTCTCTCTCTCTCTCTCTCTCTCTCTCTCTCTCTCTCTCTCTCTCTCTCTCTCTCGCACGCACGCACGCACGCACGCACACACACACAGGGAATACGTGAACGGCATGCTGCTATATTGTCACCAGCTCGGAAGAAACAAACACAAAACGCTCGAATATTTCCGGTAAGATTTTTCGTGTTTGTGGAGCCTACACTGTCCGCTGCAACTCCTAATTTTATTCTTCATACAACATCCGTGTGCACCCACTGAGAGACGCTAAAAGATATCAAGGAAAACATTTGAGTATGTTTGTTGTGTATTTTTTCTTCCCGCTCTGGTGACCCTGTTGTCACGGTCGCAGTGGGCAGATTCAAGTCCAAAGTGCGTTCGAAAAAAAAAAAAAAAAAAAACTTTCGCAGCTAGCAAACTGCACTTGACAAAAGAGCTTTTGATGTGGCAAAATTTGCGAGCACGGCCTCAAAAAGTAAAAAAAAAAAAAAAAAAAAAAAAAGCATCCTTTTCACGTGTTTCATGGAGGTGTCTGATGTTTTGGCACACCACTTTGTGGTCATTTTAGTCTATGCATGTGCCAAGTGTTCGCGTTCCGAGGCTTGCGTGAAATTTTTCGCCGTTTTCTTATCCCGCTGTGTAGACAGGCTCACCAGTATGTTGTGTGATACGTCCTCAGTTTAGGGGCTTTGTCAGTTCCGCCCGGCTTCTCTTGGTGGTTTTTTTGGTTACCCTAACATACCCCCTCTATCCTATTATCACCCCCCCCCCCCCTTCCTTCTCCGCCACGTGCAGTAGATCACATTTCCATTCCCATACAAGCACAGACCCCCCCCCCAAAAAAAAAAAAAAAAAAAACTCCCAAGCAAATGGTATTTTAGCCGCAACAAACGAACTGGAACCCCCACCCCTACTCCCCCTGACCCCCATCCTCACGCCCCCAAAATAATTATAATAATAAAACATAATAAAATGAAATAACCCGGCGTTGTATGCACAAAATGAAACAATGCGTCATTCGCGATCAAGGAGCACCCCCCCCCTCCCTCCGACTGGCATTTTCCCTCCTCCCTCCCCCCTTCCCTTCTCACCCGCCAGCATGTCCATGTATACACAAAAAGAACAATAACACACAATACAAAATAAAAATAAAATAGATGAGTCAATACAAACACTGACACACGAAATGTAATACACGCAGACATAACGCACATAAGACACAGATACAGACACACACAAAAATTAATACGTAATGATATACATACGTAGTATTACATAACAAAAGAAAACTTCTCTTACCTGACCACGCCCCCACCACAAACGCCAAAAACGTCACCAAAAAGGCCACACCCCTCATCCTACCACTGCAATCAATAGCAGAGAAACTGATTGCGGGGAAAAAGTTCGAACACTTTGAACGCACGCAAACCGGTTGTGTTCAGTAAAGACTGATCTGATCGACTTAATGACTTACAATCACGTACAATCAGTCTTCTCCAGTGAAAATCGGAAACTTATCACTGATGTTTGCCGGAGTGGTTATGCTTGTATTCTCTGACTGTACAGCTTTATATGTGTGAAATCATGTCAGTACGTGTCGCGTGGCTAATTTGAGGCCTGACCTCGTTCAGTATCAGCATCAACAACGCCGTTCAAAGGGGCGTGCGCATTTTAATTTTCCGCACAGCGGGAAGGCTTAAAGTTAGACAGCCAAGGATTTTACACGCGCGCACGCACGCACGCACACACACACACACACCGTCACACACACACACACACCGTCACACACACACACACACACACACACACACACACACACGCACACACACACACACATACACGCGCGCGCGCGCGCACACGCACACACACACACACACACACACACACACACACACCGTGGCACACACACACACACACACACACACACACACACACACACACACACACACACACACACACACACACACACACATTTCGTACCGCGCGCGAGTATCCCACGTTATGGACACTTTTTCGGTTTTGGTCCTGTATGCGAAAATAAGGAACTGTCTTGATTGGTTGCGTGATGTACAGTTTTATATCGGTTACGCGGCATACCCAGCAAAATTTGTTCGAAAATGGACGGTCAGTTACGCATGTTTTGTTTCTAAGTCTCCAGATTTGCTTTTACACAAATAATTATTTTCAAACAATGTGTGCTTTTCTCTATACATAAACAGACATACTGTCGCAAGCAACAGAGTGAATAGCAGGGTGGAGGTTTGCACATAAAGTAGCACTTAGCGGCAGCAGGCTTTCACTGCTTCGTCCTCTAGCCCTGCGGCGCTGTGAGCATTTCAGCAGAGATGGATATGTGGGCCGAGGAGAAGTCTACCATACCATACCATACCCTACATATTTGACGAAGGATTCCGCATAGTGTTTCGCCGCTTGAAGCAGAAATTGCGTGACTGGATACTGAGAAGCATGCGTGACTGAAGTGTCCAGTTTTCGAATAAACGTTTTGGAACTGCCCTACTCATTTCTGCTTTTTGTGTGGCTGTGCATTCGATACATCTTCTCCATTAGTTTAAAGGCTTAAAGCCCTAAAGTAATTAATAACTAACAAGTAATAAGGTAATAGTCTGTTCGTTCGTTCGCATGCAAACCTGGCTTTTGAAAGTGTACAGATAACCACAGGATACCAACCCCCCTCATCCCCCTCCCATACCCCCCTCCTCCCCTCTGCCCCATCAGTCTGTCTGAAACTGAAGCTTGGCAGGTTTTGAAAGTAATCTGCAAAATGGAAGATTTAGGGAATCTTACCATGGGTTACTTTGACTGAGAAAACTTGGGGGGGGGGGGAGGGTAGTTAGTTATTTAGGGCTTAACGCCGCACAAGCAGGGAGGGGGTTGGGGGTAAAACCTATTCATTTCCCACTCTTTCCAAAACCCTTCCCTACGGTTCTCCCCCCCCCCCCCCTCCTCCACACACACCCCCTCTCGCTAGCCGAATG
The DNA here is from genome assembly GCA_018292915.2 of Batillaria attramentaria. Taxonomy (NCBI): domain Eukaryota; kingdom Metazoa; phylum Mollusca; class Gastropoda; family Batillariidae; genus Batillaria; species Batillaria attramentaria. Next base: position 90,746 of record JACVVK020000223.1, read on the forward strand.
GTAGAGCGTTGGACTTCCAGTACTCGGATCGTGAGTTCGAATCCCGGCTGGAGACAAATATTTGTGCTGGCTTTTTCATCGTTGCCACGTCTTTGATATCACCCGTATGTGGAGGAAAGGACGTTAAACTCCCAACCCCCCAACCCCCCACCCCTTTGCTCCCCGACTTTGCTCCTAACACCTCCTTCCCCAACCCAACAGGCCTCCTTGTTCTTCCTTTCCCTTTTAGGGGGGAGCCGGGATAGCCGAATGGTAGAGCGTTGGACTTTTAATGCTCGGGTCGTGAGTTCGAATCCCGGCTAGGGCCATATATTTGTGCTGGCCTTTTTTTCGTTGCCCCGTCTTTGATATCACCCATACGTAGTGGAACACGACGTTAAACTCTCAAACACCCACCCCTACCCTTTTCCTTTTAGACTGTTTTGCTTGTCTTGAATTTGTTTTACTCAGTCGTACCAGTCGTTCGAACTTGTCTGATAAGGTTCAGGTTTGGCGTTTCACCGACGAAAGCTCATAATCTGCGTTATGCTGAAGCTGAACCCCTGAGTAAATTATGTCCACTGTGTCAGATTGGTACTGAAGACGAGCTACATTTTCTTTTATACTGTCCCAGTCTTTCTGACATACGTACCCGGTTTGTTCCTAGAAACTACTGGAACCATCCAAGCAGCTTTCGACTCACTTTGTCAATGGCCTCAAGTAACTATTATACAGTTAAGAACCTGGCATTATATATTTTTCTAGCTTTAAGAAAAAGACAACAGTTGCTCAGCTGAGTTGATATACTTTATTTTGCACTTTGATTTTTTTTTTTTTTTTTTGTACATGTATTAATGTGTATAAGAATGTCTGGATGTCACTCTCAACTTTGAATGGGCCTAAGGCCTATCAATAAACAAACAAATCTGGTTTTACTCGGTTGTATTTCACGTTACATTTTTGTTTGTTTCCCCGCACTAACTGTAAAACTAGGTCTTGCTCCTTTAAAATACAGGAGTGGATCGTTTCATCAACTGTTCCGTATCTGCGTAATGCACGACTCAAGTGGCAAACCTGATGTGGTGTGATAAGGGCAGAACACTTCCGATCAGATTATAGACTATTCTAGACGATGCTGTCAAGTTTTGCGACTGTATGTAAATATATAATTATGTAGTGTGAAAATGATATAATGATAAGAATGCATGGAATACACTAAAAGTAGACAAAAGCCCAGATAAACACAAAGAAAGAAAGAAAAGACAAAAAGAGGTGATGATTAAAAACCATAAATCCAGATATTATGAGGGTTTTTTTTTTTTTTTTTCGCATCGTTCTCTTATTGTGTCTCTGTCTCTATGTGTGTGTGTGTGTGTGTGTGTGTGTGTGTGTGTGTGTGTGTGTGTGTGTGTGTGTGTGTGTGTGTGTGTGTGTGTGTGTGTGTGTGCGTGCGTGCGTGCGTGCGTGCGTGCGTGTGTGTGTGTGTGTGTGTGTGTCTCTCTCTCTCTCTCTCTCTCTCTCTCTCTCTCTCTCTCGTGGTATGTGGGTTTTTGTTTTTGTTTTTAAATATATATTTCCTTTATTTTCCATGTCTGAATTGTAGTATGTACGTTATTTGTAGTTTCAAGGTCAGGTTTGAAACCTGAGTCTCCGCTGTGCCTGAAACCCCCACCTTCAGTGCACAACTCTCTCTCTCTCTCCCTCTCTGGTAGCAGAACTCAGAAAAGAATTCATACCCCCCCCCCCCCCAAAAAAAAAAACAAAAACAAAACAAAACAAACAAACAAAAAAAAAAAACAACTCACCTAATACCTTCAGACTTGCCCTGTTGATATCATGTGCAAATGACGAAGTCATGCAACGTTTTGCAACTTATTTGTATACGGCGTTTAAATGTAGAGATAGTATTCTCACTTACTTATGTCTGTTGTTTATTGCAGTTCTGTTGGACGTGTGCATATGCCACTGTGATTATGTGTCAGTCTTGCCGTGTTCAGGTATAATAGTCGACTATAATCATATCCACCAACTTTTGCATGGGCCCAATGGCCCATCAAATAAAATAATTCAATTTAATTTAATTCAGTTCTCTCTGTCTGTCTGTCTGTCTGTCTGTCTGTCTCTCTCTCTCTCTCTCTCTCTCTCTCTCTCTCTCTCTCTCACACACACACACACACACACACACACACACACACACACACACACACACACACACACACACACACACACACACACACACACACACGCACGCACGCACGCACGCACGCACGCACGCACGCATACACACACACACACACGCGCGCGCGCGCGCACGCACGCCCGCACGCCCCGATACTGAGCCTCGCTCTTATGCATCTACAGCAGCACTATTACATTATCAGCGTCAGTGAAGCAGGAATTAGATTTCATTGACTGAAGTGTGCGTACGATGCAAGGAAGGAAGAGTTAAGTGGGTCAGCCATCTCAGCTATGGCGCTGTTTCCGTGCGATACTTCGACATCTGTCGATGGGTTTGGAAAGGGCGTTGTAGGAATTTCAAAGTGCTCTGGTACTGACTACCTTTCAAGTGCCCGACAATGAAGGCGTGTAGTAAATCTGCAATGGAGAAGGTCAGACTGACAGACTGAGAGACAGACAGACGGACGGACGGGCGGACGGACAGAGGCAGACAGAGACAGAGACAGACAGAAACAGACAGAGACAGACAATCATCAATCAAGGAATCAATGCAACTTAATGTTTCAACGGTAAAGATACTGACATTGTTGTGTACATAGTCATTTGTGTGTTTCTGGGTGAGTGAGTGTGTGTTCATTGTAAGGCGCCCTGAGGTCCCACGAGAGGGAGGGCGTCCCTTAAGTACCCATATTATTATTATTATTATTATTATTATTATTGTTATTATCATTCTTATTATTTATCGTACCTGCCTTTGCTATAAACTACTGAAGTCCTACAAGTGCTACAAAAGCAACCGCGGCTACGGAATTATTAAAAGGAAACAAAGAAATGCACTGAAAATAGGAAAGGGGAGAGACTGGGTGTGTGAGGGGCGGTGTAACCACACACACACACACACACACACACACACACACACACACACGCGGCATACACGCACGCACGCACACACGCACGCACGCACGCACGCACGCACACACACACACACACACACACACACGGCATACACGCACGCACACACGCACGCACGCACGCACGCACACACACGCCTGTGCTACTGCTAACGGGGGCAGTTATATCTGCGAGCGATTGCCGCCGAAACATAAATAATTCGAATCGTAACAGCACCAGAAAAACATCCAGTTTGTTTTACACCCGTCAGTGTAGATAGCGACGCTTTACACTGACCGCGAGCTGAAATGGAGACATCCACACATTCTTACAGGCAACGTATTTTGGTCCTTGACGCTTGAGGTGACTTTGACACGCACAAGGTCGAAGCTCAAGCGGGTGACACGCATACATAATTATGCTGTTATTCACCTGTACGACCAAAAATAGCTCGCACGGTAAACGGAGAGAAAGGCTTCCCCACTTTCAGTTTTGTGCATACAGCCAGCAGGGCGAAACATTATAGCGAGTGGCACATTTTATTCACGCAACGAAACAAAAAGTAGGCCACTCAGGCTAATCTCCTCGACACGACTCAAATGTCAAAACAAAAAGAACTGTAAGAGTGTTTGTTTTGTATTTATATTTATTTGCTTGTTCCATCTGATTTCGGCTCCCTAACCCAAAATTTGGTCGTCCTAAATGTTTGTCTGTTTTCCTCTCAACATGTTTTGTGTCTGGGTTAAGAGGTTTTGTTCACTAAAGTGTAAACTGGTGAAGGGGGAATCCCCATAGTGTGTACCCTGCGATTGTACAGGGAGTTTTCGGAGGGACTTTTTTGGTCGGTAAAGACGTGAAAGTGTATTCCAAAACGACTGTCATGTACAGTGCTGGTTCAGTGCGAGAGGTGTCTTCGCCTGATACGTCGGTTCGTGTCGATGTGAACTAAGCTGAATTGTTTCTTTCATAAGGAGGACTTGCTCAGGTGTGTGCATGCGTACATTTATTTCTCGAAGCTGTACAGACGGTGTGTGTGTGTGTGTGTGTGTGTGTGTGTGTGGAATTTGTGCCTCTTTTAATATTCCACAAGTTAGAAACTGCAATTTGTTTTGTGTTTGGTGACAAAGTTTTTGACAAATTCCACGAGGAGATAGCGACAAGTATACCTTGCGATGACATCTTTTTGACGAGCTGACGAAACTGCTTTTCGTGCAACTTACTGTCTCACAGCTGCTTGTTATGCTACCACAAGTTAGAATAACGAGTTAAATAGTTTCTGATCTTTGAGGGTGGGTGGGTGTTTGGGGGTTTAACGTCCTTTTCCACCACATAGGGTGATATCAAAGACAGGGCAACGGTGAAAAAGCCAGCACATATATTTGGCCCCAGCCGGGATCGAACTCACGGCCCGAGCATTAGAAGTCCAACGCTCTACCATTCGACCACCCCGGCTCCCCTTCTGATCTTTGAAGATAAGTGTTCTACAAGTCACATTAGGAAACAACGACATGCATTATACATTAGGCTTGGGTTCATTACTTTGAAAGACTGTTGAAACATTTTTTTTACGCATTGATCCTCAAAACACAGAATAACTGCTTGTTTCAGCTGAAACGGTCAGTACACGTGACTGCTGGCATTGGAGAAAGATATCTGCCGTGACGTCAAAGTAGACAACAACAACAACAACAACAACGCTGCATTTTATCGCAAATCAGGATGGAATTCTTTCAGTCGCGTGAGTGGTTTGTAGCTGTCATATCACTTACCGTTTTCGTCAGTGGTACATTTTACGACGGTGACATTGCAACCTATCGCAATGCGGTATGGTCCGGACGTAACCATGACAACAACACGACCACAAGCAGAGCGCCTGCTGGACCAAGCTCGCGCTTCTGCGGGTTTGAGCGAAAGTGCAAGTGCACATCAACTTGGGCTGACTGTTCTAAAAATTACGGGACCCTGACTTTCGTGCCTAGACTTCCGCGTGGTATCCGCTACCTGTCTTTCTCCTACAACAATCTGACCTCCATTGAACGCGAAGACTTCTTCCAAAATGTCTCGACAATCAGTGTGCTCGGCCTTGAGAACAACGGGTTGAAATACATCCATCCTGACGTTTTTGATCGGATGAAACGGCTCAACACCGTCTACCTCGAAAACAATCGCCTCAGTTATGGTGCTTTGACTCCTGTGCTGTCCGTACCTCATCTTCAAAAGCTTGACGTGAGGTACCAAGACCTTGGTCCTGTACCTCACAACTTGTTTCACCTTCACCCTGCGCTTCAGTTGGAGACGTTGTACCTCCACAGGAACAACCTCAAGCGTGTGGAGCTTTCGGCTTTTGCTCCTCTGTCGCGTCTGCGGGAACTGGGACTGGCGAGCTGTAAGATCAAAATATTTCATACGGACTATCTACCGAGCCTCGAAGAGATCAACCTATCCATGAACGCTATTATGGGCTTTCCACACACATGCAGAAACGGCAGCTCGCTTTTTCCGAGGCTGACGCACTTGTACCTGGGTGAGAACCTCATATCATCCATACCGAAAGACGTGTGTCTTCCCAAACTTAGGCTCTTGCAACTGGAGAGAAATCAGTTTACTGTTATCAAGACCGACACTTTCAGTCTGAAAAGATTTCCGAATCTGATGGAACTGTATTTAAATTCGATGGACAACAACCTGAAAATCGAGAGGCAAGCTTTCAACAATCCGGTTCTGAGCAAACTGTCACTGATGTACAACAACATAGAGTTGTACAAAAATACCGTGCACCCTGAAGGCTTTGCGGGCTGTGCTGAACTTAACGATCTGCAGCTAAGTCATAACGTGTTTGGCAACATGAGCGACGAGAAAATGCAGGCGCTTTTTAGACCCATTCCGAAACTGCAGAGGTTGTTCTTGGGGTTCTGCGAAATCAACCACATTACGGCGCGTTCGTTTTCGGGACTTCGTTCACTTGCTCAGCTTATCATGTACGAAAACCGGCTGACCAGCATCCCTGATGGCGCATTTAATAAACTGACAGGCCTGTCCATTCTGGACATCAGCAACAACAGGATTTCAAGAGTGCAAGAAGGCGCCTTCAGCACAGCCACGCGGAAAAGACTGGGACACCTCGACCTGAGCGGTAATCCGTTCACGTGTTCCTGCGATCTGTTGTGGTTCCGAGACTGGCTTGCATCTGACGTGTCCGTCTTCAACAACTCGTACACGACGTACAGATGTAGTGACGTCACCCACCAGAACGTGACGTCATTCTATCTGGACAAACAGGCGTGTCTTCTGAGTCCGGGCGCCAGCATGTACATTATCGCCACGTGCACTCTGCTCATACTGACGTTGACTTTGGCGTCCTGGCTCTACCGATACAGGTGGCACATACGTCTCGTCTTGTACGAAGCCTTCCACGGTCGCGACCGTGACGGACGTCGGGAGAGACTGCTGGCTGGTGACTTCCGTTATGACGTCTTCGTGTGCTATGACGCGGAGAACGTGGACTGGGTCCGCGAGCACCTCATGCCCGAACTGGAAGGACGCCTGGGACTGCGGTTGTGCGTTCACCAGAGAGACTTCCGGCCGGGCAGACACATCGTGGAGAACATCGAACACTCCGTGGAGAGCAGCAAGAAAGTCATGATGCTCTTCTCCAGGGACTTCGCCCAAAGCCCCTGGTGTCAGTTCGAGCTGAATCTGTGTCTGAGTCACGTGATTGAAAACGACGACGCTCTGGTGGTGGTGTACCTCGATGACGTACCGTCACGTGACCTCACGCCTGCCATGATGGCGGTGCTGAAGACAACGACTTGCATCCAGTGGGCAGAGGAGCCGGACGTTGAAGACTCGTTCTGGGGACGCTTGGAGCTTGCCCTGCAGGAAGTTCTGCCGACAGTGTATGCTGAATGATCTGTTCTCTGCCATCATCCGGTAAAAGAGTTTAACCGCCATAGATTTGTTAAGCGTTTAGGTCCTTTTCAAAATGACAGTCGTTCTTATGCGGTGCCGTGTAAACCTTGTGAATGGTGATGGTTTGTCTTGAGATGCTTTAACATTCACGCCTTATGTAAATATAAACTAGTGTCCAAAAGAAACGATACCAAGGGTTGGCAGGGACATACAATAAAAGCAGAACAATACAGAAATTTCAGAGTGGTATATTTCATTAGCAAATGTTTCCGGTATTCCCGAGCGCAGGCGCTGTATTTGGGACGTGGGATACGTAAACCTATGTGTTTAGGCCTCGGGGATCACTTTGCACAAAAACATTCTGACAACAAAAGCAAATAAAAGCGACATAAAAGGGACAGAAACCACTTAACTTTGACAAAAGACGGCACAGGTCGACGTTTCGGCTTTCGCCTTCTTCAGGACATAAACAAATGGGACATAACTTCAACAAACTAACAAAAGGTAACTCTGCGAACGTACTGACATACACGGCGCGGGAAAAAAAACCCAAAAAAACAAAAAACAGTGGGCGAGAAAAGGACCAGAAAAAATAGTAAAAATATCACAACACCCATCCTTTGGTGACAAAAGACCATGGAACCGTTTCCGTTTCTTTTCATTCTGACAACAGTTTGGTATCGTTTCTTTTGGACACTAGTTTATATATTCTTGTTGTCGGTCCATGAGTACACTGAGCATTGTATGTGCATAACCTGTGCTCACGGGTTTTTTTTTTGTTTTTTTTGGGGGGGGTTAATTTTCCCCAAAATGACTGTCGTTCTTATGCGGTGCTCTAAATCTTGTGAGACGGCGATGGTCTGTCATGAGAAGCTTTGATATTTATGCCTTATGTAAATACTCTTGTCATCCATCACCGATTTCACTGAGCATTTTCTGTGCATAACCTGTGCTCACGGTCCTGTGTGTGTGTGTGTGTGGGGGGGGGGGGGGGGGCGGGGCGATGGTAGGGCGTTGGACTTCTACTGGGGTCGTGAGTTCGTATCCCGACTGGGGCCAAATATTTGTGCTGGCTTTTTCGTCGTTGCCCCGTCTTGATCTTTGATATCACCCGTATGTGGTGGAAAAGGACGTTAAACACCCACCCACTCACCCGTGTGTGTGTGTGTGTGTGTGTGTGTGTGTGTGTGTGTGTGTGTGTGTGTGTGTGTGTGACTGGCCCCAGTTTCAGGTATTGCGCATTACAGTGTACGTGTAATATCATTTGCTTGCATCTGTTATTTCATGATAATTATAACTTGTATGCATAATCATGTTATTGTATGCCTAGTACCTTTGGTTTATTTCCCTTCTACCGTAAGCTTGTTATGTACATTGGTGTGTTGGACTCATTTCCATTGTGTACATTTAACCGATCCACATACAGAAATCAATGAATTTTATATTTGATATGGCTGTCATTTATTTGCCCCGTTGTTTATCTGAGTGGTTGAGGTGGTGACGTCATAGTCAGGGGTGCACGCTCGACTCAAAAGCGAAACAAACCAACAGACGACAAATACAACCAAACGGTCAAACCAAACCCATGTCCGGTCAGCAAGTCAAACAGGGATCAGGCGCTTCACCCGTTTAATCAAATACTAGAATAATGCAGAAGTTTTAGATTTTGGCAAACTGTATGAACGCTTTCTTTAGGACTAGTGAGTTGCCTGCTATGTCTGTTACGTCCTGTATAGTTCAAGCATTCGTTTGTTATCACTGCTATCGTCAACCGGTCTTGCCATACGTTTTACACCATGTGGAAACTGCGCCCTCATTGTACGCTGTCAATGTTACTGTTTCTCGTCTGTTTGTCTGTGTAAAAATGCCCCCCCCCCCCCCCCATCAAAAAAAAAAGAAAAAAAAAAGAGGCGGTCGGTGGTCTAGTGGTTAAGAGACTTGCCACCAATGCGAAAGGTCAGGGGTTCGAGTCCCACTCGGGGCAAAGAATTTTTCCTTCTCGTATGTGGCACCGTTCATTCGGGACGACCGTCGGGGTTTCACTCCGGGTACTCCGGCTTCCACCCCCTCTGCTTTCGGAATGTTCAGCCCACAAAATTTGAAAAATAAATGCAAATAAATGCAGTACCAAACACACTGCAATGCAAGAATGACTAATTTCCAGCTTTGACTGAAACATATACATATATATATATATACACACTACAATAATTCAGAAGTTTCAGACTTTTAATTCATCCTCTGTAAGAAATTCAACATGACACAATAATAAGCATACCGTTCACAGCAACGAAGCACCAGGCCTTAATCAACTGACCAGAAACACCAGCAGAGGACTTGGTAGTACAGTATGTTTGATAATACAGTCGTCAAAGACTTTTAGCGAGGACTTTTAATGGAGCAACTTTCGTATACGTTTCAAAGAGGAAAAGCTATTCCTGGCCTGGTGACCCTTCTCGGTGTAAGTGAGATTTTCAATGAAAAATGTTTAGGTAGCCTAAAACAATCTCCCGTTCGCATCAAGAGTCAATGACGTCAAAGATAATCACGCTCAATCATTGACGTGTACTCTTTAAAATTTCATCGGAAAGCACGGAAACAGTGACGTCACTGAATGACATCTGAGTACTTTTTTTTTCGGGGGGGGGGGGGGGGGGGGGGGAGGGGGGGAGTACATTCTTTGAAACGAACTTGTGAGGTTTACAAAAAGCAGCAGAAAATGTCGATTTTAGCTTGTTTTGCCTACGCCGGGAGGAAAAGTTTAAACTACGAACCCCAACTGCCATGAAATATACTATGTCACAGGACCAACTTGTTCTCTTTGATAGTTATAAGAAAATGGCTCTACACACAATTACCGACGAAAATCGCCGCCGACTGCAGTACCCAACACACTGCAACACCAAGACAAACGCAGCATGACAGGCGACAGTACAAAGGGGACGTCTAATGCGTCTAATGACACAGACAACGTTCCTGATTACGCACATACGCACACAACTCTTGAACTGACGCACAAATATGAGAACAGCGCATCACAGGGGACGCATGTTTTCTCGACTCGCCTTGACAAACAGTATTTTCCAACACTCTCCCGGAAACTCGTGAACAAAAAGCGATCTGTAACTAGCCGCGGACACTTGAAGCCGCTGCGCCATTGTGCATAACAGACAGAATCTGATTGGCTTAAGCACTTTGGGACACGTTTTGTCCAATCATAATGCTCTATTTGTTGGACGTGAGAGGAGCTTGCACTGCGAGCTGCGAGACTCCGCCCTGACATGGGAGGAGGCCAAGACCTGCGCCAGGGACAGAGTGAGATGGAGGAGAGCTGTTGAGGCCCTATGCTTCTCCAGGAGCCAAAAGGACTAAACTGTTGGACGTGCGGGTTCTTCGCCTTGCCAAATCGCTATGGCTGAGACGCGACATACGTCTCTCCTATTTGAATACTTTAGTAAACAAAAACAAATGGTTTTGACTTTCAGACTTTTTATCCCAAAAGACCAAGGACCCTCAAAATTTACAAAAGGACCCTAAAAAATAGAGAGAGAGGGTCCCAAGGACCCTTTTTTTTCGAATCACAGGAACACCGATGGAGTCCATCTGGGGAATGTCAAATCGAAAGGTAACGTTGTTATTCAAGTCCAGCCCTTGATTACACAAAACACCAATGTACGGTCACGCCAAAACACTTGCTCAAAACAGTAATTTCAATAATCGCAATCAACAGCTCTACTGTCATCGCGAAACAAAATGTGAATGACTGCATGAGACAACGATCGGCATCATCACCAAGAAAAGCACACACACACACACACAAATACACTCACACACACACACACATACACACACACACACACACACACACACACACACACACACACACACACACAAATACACTCATAAATATTAATTATATTCTAATGATCTGTTTAACTATGTAGAAAACGTCATAATGAAAACAAGGGGAAAAAATCAACACTGGCAGATCAGATTCATCACAAGAAAAAAAAACCTGAAACATTCTTCATACATATTTTATCTGGCAAAGCGGGTGTGTGTGTGTGTGCGTGCAGCACCTATTTTGCACATCAAACGGCAAGTTTTACCACGACATTTCTAAGGCAAAGTCACTGCCAACCAGTCCCTATTTTCAAGGTCCACATCTGGATTCAGTCGTGTGGAAAGTAACAATGTTATACCCAGATTTTGTTGAAATTTTGAAGGGGAAAAAAAACCCTAAAAAACACCACCAAAAAAACCCCTAAGAAACCCAAACAAAACACCAACAAAACAAAAAAAACCCCAAACCCTACCCCCCAAAAAAAACAACAACAAACAAACAAACAAACAAAAAAACCCTAAAACAAAATGAAAGAAAAAACTGAAAAAAAAACTTTCAATAAAAAAATGTACAAACTATAAAAAGCACCTTTAAAAAACCTAAGAAAACAAAGAAAGAAAGAAAGAAACAAACAAAAACCAAGGGTGTTATCCCTCATGATAATTATAAGTATTTTCATACGTACTTTGTTCTTGTCACATGAATGGATCCAGATATGAGCCTTAAAAATGGTGACTGAAGAGGCAGATCTGCCGCAGAACTGAGGAGGTACACGTGGTTCTCACTACAAACGTGATTGCACTGTGCTTCATGTACTCTAACACAACACACGCTCAAACAAACAAACAAACAAACAAACAAACAAACAAACAAACAAACAAACAAAATGGAGACGAGTACACTATCAAGGGCGCAAACTCCAGTATCCACGCATTCCAAAAACTAAATTCTTTAACGCTGTTGCAGACACCTACTTAGATTCCACGACAATGAAGGATTTTCACACATCTACCGCTGAACACACACATCATACACACACACACGACCACGAATTTATCTATCACCACATCGACATTCTTGGCACTCATCATCGCCCGCTAACGGATTGCGGCTTGGCCTTCACCAAAAGCAGCTGAATGTCCATGACGTTGGTTCCGGTGAACCCGGTCATCACCAGATCTCGACCCTCGCTGAACTGGGACCACAGGTTGTAGGAGTCGTTGTTTTCCAGGAAAGCCCTAGGGTCCAGCCCTTGCGCGCGAGCGTCTGCCATGAAGTTCTCGTCAGCCACAGCGCCGGCAGCGTCTGTTGGGCCGTCCTGACCGTCGGTACCTGTGTTAACATGCAGTTCCGCGGTTATGGATGGGTGGCACGTAGCCAAGCCAAGGCCCATTAGAAGGCCCACAAAAAGCTCGATTAGAAAAGGTAATTTTAAGTGGCAAGCCATGAATATTTCAATGTTCAACTGTTAACACCACTGAACAGCACCCCCCCCCCCCCTTTCAAAAAACAATTGTATGAAAGAGAGAAACAAACAAAAACTCATCATAGTCAACAACAAAAGACACACCCAAAAACCCCCAAAACAACAATAACAAACCAACCCCCCCCCCCCCCCAAAAAAAAAAAAACCCCAAAAAAAAATTAACAACAACAACAACAACAAACCAAACAAACACAAAACACACCTCAAAAAAACAAACAAACAAAAAACAACAACAAACAAATCAACAAACAAACAACAACAAAAAACCCAACAACAACAAACACACAACAAAACAGAAACAACCAAAGAAACAATTAAAAAATAAAACCGACAAACAACAAAAACAACAAAACACAAACCAGCAAGGACCTCCCCTGCAACCCTTCAGCTCCCCCCCCCCCCCCCCCACACACACACACGCGCGCCAGGCCACCCTGCCCACCTGCGCTGAGGAAGAACACGTGAGCCCTTGGCACCCTGTCCTTGTTGGGGAAGCACTCCTGTAACTGCATGCCCGCCGCAAGCGCCATCTCCTGGTTACGTCCCCCTTTCCCTGACCCTTTCAAGGTCACCACTGTCTCCCCTCCAGCCACAACGCACAGCGGTCGGGAATGGTTGGCCGCCTTCCTCACCTTCAAGCCGATCTGCGTGAGAATAGCCAGAGAACAACACTATGTATAATTTTACAGACAAGCAAGATCTTATAGTTACATTGGTTACATAGTCATTGGTTGGCTGCCTTCCTCACGTTCAAGCCGATCTGCGTGAAAATAGCCAAAGAACAACCCTGTTGTAGAGATCGCGAAAAGCCACTGCATTTCGATGGAAATTTCTAGACCATCCCAGAACATGCTGGTGCAGTAACGTCAGTAGATTACGTCACCTTGGAAAGATTTCGAACTTGCCAGTAAGTTGAGGAATGTTCTAGATCTGACCCGTTTAGTATATAAGAAGCCCTGCACAGCGTTCTGGGTGATTCTTCTTTCATGAATTTGTTCTCCGCGCATCTTCTGTTAAAAAAATAAAGTATTGGAGTTGTATCCTGTTGTATCCCGTGTCTTCTCTGCGAGTGCACGAAGAGAGCAACACAGCAGGTGTAAAATACAACAAACCCTATGTATAATTTTACAGACAGGCAAGCTCTTGAAGGGGTTGTCATAATTAAAGTAAGGCCTGAGGCCTTACTACCTGCCGATGGAGTTCTCCCAGGTGCTGCTGTCACTGACTGTTCACATCCCACCCTCAGCCGATCCCACAATAGCCACTGGCAGTTTTGTATCGGACTTGCAGATGCGTTCGCTTGACATGATGCGCCTTCATATTTTGACTGGCGATTTTAACCACGTCTCTTTGGCAGCTGTTTTACCAACCTACCAGCAATGTGCGAGGAGCAACACCACTAGAGCTGGCAAAGAGTTAAGGCAGAAAACAACAACAACAACAACAACAACAGCAACAAACAAGCAACCAACCTCATTCAGCTTGGCCTTGCTGATGCCGAGTCCGGCCAGCTCCATCTCCAGCTTCACCAGGTCCGGATTACTGGCTAGTGGACGTTGAGGGCTGAAACATGCTGAGATGTACTGCGCCAACTTGCCAAATAACTCACCAACCTGTCCACACACACAAAAACATCACACTTTCTGCTGTGAGAACACAGGGTCTGGGTGTGAGTCTGCTTTCTGAACCTACGCATGTACACCAGCAGCGGTCTGAACTGTTGCTTTCTGAACTTACGCATGTACACCAGCAGCAGCGGTCTGAACTGTTGCTTTCTGAACTTACGCACGTACACCAGCAGCAGCGGTCTGAACTGTTGCTTTCTGAACTTACGCATGTACACCAGCAGCAGCGGTCTGAACTGTTGCTTTCTGAACCTACGCATGTACACCAGCAGCAGCGGTCTGAACTGTTGCTTTCTGAACTTACGCATGTACATCAGCAGCAGCGGTCTGAACTGTTGCTTTCTGAACTTACGCATGTACACCAGCAGCAGCGGTCTGAACTGTTGCTTTCTGAACCTACGCATGTACACCAGCAGCAGCGGTCTGAACTGTTGCTTTCTGAACTTACGCATGTACACCAGCAGCAGCGGTCTGAACTGTTGCTTTCTGAACTTACGCATGTACACCAGCAGCAGCGGTCTGAACTGTTGCTTTCTGAACTTACGCATGTACACCAGCAGCAGCGGTCTGAACTGTTGCTTTCTGAACTTACGCATGTACACCAGCAGCAGCGGTCTGAACTGTTGCTTTCTGAACCTACGCATGTACACCAGCAGCAGCGGTCTGAACTGTTGCTTTCTGAACTTACGCATGTACACCAGCAGCAGCGGTCTGAACTGTTGCTTTCTGAACTTACGCATGTACATCAGCAGCGGTCTGAACACAGTCCATGCCTGGAGCACAAGACTAGCAAGGTGAATGGTTGTTTTAAGGTTTTGCGACTTCTGCCCATCGCGAGGGTGACTTCAAAGACAAGGGTACTGAAAAAAGGCCTGTGCAAACTATTTTTGGGGGCCCTGTCGGGACTCGACTCCACGCTCAACCGCTTCACCCTTCAACATTGCGAAGCTATTGGTTGTTGAACAGGCCTTTGGCCTCTAGCTTTAACAACATAAATTTGAAATCCAGCACCTCCACCGAGTCTTTCAGGAGCCACATGAAGCCCCATCTCTTCTCAAAGTTCTGATGCAGACTCCCCCTTGCTCCCTCCCCCCCCCCCCTCCTCCTTCATGTCCTGTTTTACTTAAAACTTATCCCTCCCACTTCCCCCGCGCTACGAGCATGCTGTGCATGGAGTGTTGCTGTTGCTGTTGTTGTTTAAGCGTTATAAGACATCATCATCATAATCATCATCCAGTTCAGGAGAATCACCCAGAACCCACCTTTTTTTGTGAGTACACCTAGACATCCGCCCCCCCCCCCCCCATCTTCTCTCCCCCCCCCCTCTCTCTCTCTCTCTCGTAGCTTTAATCTAATTACTGCCATTGCAATACCGTTAACATGCACTTGTTCCACCCCTGAGCATTATCATAAGCGGCGCTTGTTCATGCTCAGCAATTGTTTGTTTACTAAATCATCTTGCAATAAACCTGTTCAAACCAACCCACCTGACGCGCTTCACCGGTGAGCTCCGTGCTCCAGATGGTCGTCTCAAAGCCCAGGTGCTCGGCGTGGCTGACAGCGGCCTCGCAGGCGATGGCGTTGGTTCCTACGAGGACGTTCTGAACGCGGTCCCAGTCCACCTTCTCGGCGGCAGACACCCCGGGCAACCCTCCTGGAACAGGAGCCGGCGCTATCACGTGTCTCCAGACGGCCCAGTCTATGGGGCCTCGTTTAGACGGTGCTGTGAACACTACAACGACTTGCTTGAGATTTCCGTGGTGTCTACTCTTATCGCGAGAAACAATTTGAAAGTAGTGGTTCTAGTATGGTTTGTGTTCACAGAGAGAGAGAGAGAGAGAGAATGACTGTTTCTAACACTGGTTAATTTGGGTTTTGTTTAGATTCGTCCGCCGAAATTGTTCTGGAAAATGAGTAAGCAATGACGGGACTTTGAGGGAAGCATATAAACAAAGACCCGCCCCCCCCCCCCCCCAAAAAAAAAAAAAAAAAAATTAAATAAATAAATAAATAAATAAATAAAAATAAATAAATAAAATAAAAATAATGATAAAGAAATAAAAAAGAAATTACACACAACACACACACACACACACACACACACACACACACACACACACACACACACACACACACTCACACACAGAAACACAGAAACAAAACCAAACAAATACACAAAAACCACGACCACAACAACAGCAGCAACAATTCAAAAACAACAACAACAACAACAACAACGTACCCATGGGGTCTGTTCTGAGCGCCGCCTGGGCAGCCACCTGACTTTTCCGGGTCTCCAGAATCTGCAGGACTTTTTCTGGCACCGCCCCCCGTGCTCCCAGCCTGTCAATCACTTCCAGGCAGCGGTGAGGGCTGTACGCTTGACGCACAGTCGGCCCTGACGCAATCATGTCTAGTGAGTCACCGATGACGTCAGATATGATGAAGGATATCACCTGATGAATTGGATAAAACATGTAAAGGTTGGTTGTGTGAGGACGAGGGAAAGGTTTGTCAGCGTTCGCCATGCGCCTACAATTATGTCAATATGACCCTTTGTCGGGGAAGTTTTGAGGTCGTTTCGCAATTCTAGACGGTCACATAATATCAAGACGCTGAAGTAGAAAGCCTCGAGGCTACTTCGAGCAAGTGCGGACTTTTTAAAATTTTTACTTATTTACTTTTTTTTTCATTTCTGTATTTTTTAAATTTATTTATTTATTTTTTTTAATTTTTTTTATTATTATTATTATTTTTTTTTTTTTTTTTGGGGGGGGGGGGGGGGGGGGTCCTCCATGAGCAAGTACACTGTACTCAATAACTCTGCGAAGAGTGCAATGATGGTCGTGTCGTCTGCTAGCTGTCAAACCTGTTCAGAACACCAGCTGCAAGGACCGCGACTACGAGCCTTTCTCGGACCAATGGCCCTTTACACAGACTGTCACCTACACAGGTACGCAGGTACATACGTCTCTCTCGCCCAATCTCTCACCTGTGCTGGCATTGCCGCCTTGGCCAGGCCTCCCCCTTTCAGCAGCTCGAGGTGTTTGCGGACCGTGTTCACCTGCAGGATGTCGGCCCCGTGATGGAAGAGCACGCGCGTCACTTCCAGCACGTCGTCCATGGTCAGGGGCTCCACAGGGTAAGGCAGCAGTGCTGACCCGCCACCTACAGCAGGAGAATTAACACGTAGCCAGTTCCTGATTTGACAAGTCAGGTTAGCCAATCAAATCGAGCGAATACGCGGAAAGAAAGCAGTAGGTCCACTGACGTCATTAGAGGAAGAAGGCCATTGCGTCAATCTCTTCCATCTTGAAATCACCCCTTTTCCCCCAAAAAATGACATCTTGGACGTACTGTTTTCTGCCAATAGACGGCAGAGAAAAGGGTAGTTCGGGCAACCCATGAGTGATCGGGGACGCCACATCCTGGGGAAACCATGCCTAAGAAAAGGGTAAACTCGGGAACCAAGCCAATGATAGCTCTTGGCTTGGCTAAAGGTACGACCTCGACCTCTTAGCCACGTTAAGAAAAGGGGTGCGGCTCTGGCCTTCGGGCTTGCCGAGTGAAGTCGTCTTACTAATGACAAAGATACAGGCTGTATCAAGCGATTCACACGCGGTACATGCCTGACATGAGCACGATGACGATGTCCTTCTCCGTCAGGTTGGACACGAGGCGGTGTATGTCACGTGCAGCGCGGTAAGCGTTGACGTCAGGCAGGTTGTTCTCCGCCCCCTCCTGCACGCTCAGCTTGCTCCCGTCCACAAGAAGCATCTCGCTGGTGGACAGATGCGGGTCGTACTGATCAATCGCGTTTAACTCAATTCCTAACACGTAAATTTGGGGTTGTTCACCACCAGTGGCGAAAGGAAAGGAAAGAAAGAAAGAAACAAACAAACAAAACAAAAACCAAAAAACTCAAAAAGCAACCCCAAAACAACAACCCCCCCCCCCCCCCCGGAAAAAACACACACAACACAATAACAAAAACAACAACAACAACAACAACAACAAAAACACTCAAAAAAACAACAACAAAAAAACAACCATCACCCTCCCCCCCAAAAAAAAACAAACAAACAAACAAACAAACAAACAAAAAACAAAACACAAACAAACAAACAAAAACCCCACAAAACAAAAACAAAACAACATCAACAACCACCACCACCAATAAATACAGACATTTTGAAAAAATATATATCAATAAAGGGACAGAAAGAAAGAACTCCTAGCTAACACGTTTCCTCACATTAACCCCTCCCGGTCCCGCCACCCAAACTCCTTGGCTAGGTCATACCCTGACCTTAGTCCTGCTTTGGCCAGGTCTGCGCGCGATCCCTTGGGGATGCTGAGGATCCCTTTGATGATGTGCGGGCCCAGCACGTCCTCCACCACCCGGGCCATGCCCAGAACCGCCTTGCCGAACCCTACCACGAATACGTTGCGCTGTATGTTGTACGTACGTCCCTCTACTGTCAGTGTTGAGCTGGTGGGGTCGAAGTTCAGCACCTGATAATAACAGGCAGATTTAGTAGGGCTTCGTAAAGAGGACTTCGCTGAGCAGCGTAACCCATTTACATGTAAATTAGGCTCACACGGCAGAGGCCGCGAGCTGCTAACGCGCTGCGATTGGCTAATGGCACCCGTAACGTGCCTAATTTACATGCAAATGGGTTACGCTGCTCAACGAAGTCCTCCGTACGAAATCCTACTAAGTCTCACTAATAATAATGAATTGTACTTATATGGCGCAAACTTCTCACAAAGTGACTCAATGCGCTGGTACGGCATGCTGTGGGTTGTGGTATACCAGTCCTGAGAACTAAAAGATCACACTACACTACCTGGTCCTAGCGACCTTTTTTTTAGTTGTTTCTCCCTAGATAGTCATTTCTTTCCTTGTTTCGGCACCTTGAGTCCCAAAACGTTTTCTGAACACCATCGACTGAAATAACATCGACATGAATTAGTGGCCACTGCACCCCAAACGCATGACAGGGTGGGTGGGTGGGTGTTTGGGGGGTTTAACGTCCTTTTCCACCACATACGGGTGATATCAAAGACGGGGCAACGATGAAAAAGCCAACACAAATATTTGGCCCCAGCCGGGATACGAACTCACGACCCGAGCATTAGAATCCCAACGCTCTACTATTCGGCCCCCCCCCCCCCCCCGGCTCCCCATAAAAAAAGAAAGAAAGAATACACAAATAAATAAATATGTAAAATAAATATACGTACAAATCGAAAAATACGTGAGAAAAAAAACACTCCTGGTCCCATATAGACATGTTGCCTTTAGATACTTATTGCACAGGCCTTAGGCCTTATGCTTACAGTTGAATATCTTTTGTGTACAAAAATAAGTGAAATAAAATTACGTTAAAATAACATCCTTACGTACAGACATTTTTTTTTTTTTAAATCACAAAATGAACATACGCAAATGAAACAAAAAGAATAATCAAACAAACGTACATGTATTTCAATTAATGAGCATATATAAACAAATAAATAAATCAATAAAAGCGACGAATACTATATCCGACAATAAAGGAATTCACGTACCCTCTCTAGCATCTGTTTCGGCATCCCAGCGTGGACCGATTTCAGAAATATCTCCCTCAGCTGCTCGCGTGCTTCAAGGTCCTCCCGCGCCGGGTTGCACGGCGGTGTGGTCGCTCTGTCTGTTACTGTTGCCATGGTGGCACGAGCGCAGTAACGCGTCTCCACCGACCTTGACCTTCCAAGTGTTCGTGGCAACACAAAAGAAGGTGCTAAATTCGTCGCACATAGAGAATGGACGTGATATTTTCTGGATATAACTGCTGCGGTGATGTGCTGGTTGAAAGGTACAGTCAATGGTGTTTCTGCTCTTTGATTTCGAAGAAAAGGACTAGCACAGTAGGGTTGCACAGTTGTGAGTGCATGAGGTGAAGACGGTCTGGACGACGGGGGAAAGCGTCCGGCTAATCCTGTGTTCAGAGGAGGTTGCTGGGAAGCTGCGGTGGTCTGGTACGGTGACGCAGACGGTAGACACTGCCTGAAACGTCGAGGTCTTCCTACTGGAAGGCGCCGCAGGCTGAAATGGAACACGATAACATGATCTGCCTGGTTCTTTTTGTTGTTGTCGTCTTTGTTGTATTTTCAACCGACACTGCTACTGCTACTACTACTACTACTACTACTACTACCAATAACAACAACAACAACGTGTGTATTGTGTGGGCGCTTTTTCCCAAATTCTTGAATTGTCTCAAAGCGCCGCGAGCTGAACCAAACACGCACGCTCACGTGAATCACACGCATTCTCTCACACACTGGACAAGAACACATTACAATCACGTGGTGCGAAGGGTCAGCTCAGCTATTTAAGTTTCGGAATTTAGAATTGCATTTATTTACAAATGTTGTGGGCTGAACATTCCCAAAGCAGAGGGCGAGGAAGCCGGAGTACCCGGAGAGAACCCCCGACGATCGGCCCGAACGAACGGTGCACCATGTACGAGAACGAAAAGTTGTTTGCCCCGAGTGGGACTCGAACTTGACCTCTCACATTGGTGGCAAAGTCTCTTAACCACTACACCACTGACCGCCCCGACCGACACTATGTATACAGAACTCAAACATGCTGTAAAAAAAAAAAAATTATTTAAGTGGTTAGTAAAACAGTTAGGCAAAGAAACAAAGGATGAATTACGGTAACTACTACACTCTAACACCCTCATTCGTACGTCATGGCACTTTGTTTCAGATTTCATTTAGTACGTCATGGATACTTTGTTTCAAATTTCATTCAGCTTTAAAAAGAATTTATAGGCCCAAAGATTTACAACTTAGAACTAGAAGGAAACACCAATGACTGCGGTAGGTTTCTTTTAGTGTGCGTGCGCGTGTATGTGTGATTTTAACTTTGCTGTCCTCTCTCCGGAAGCCACATGTTCCCAGAGTCTCTGGTGTTACCTTGAACTCAAATTCCACCAAGTAAGTCTGGGGCTGCGCACCAGTCGCCTCACTATTTTTTTCTTTTTAAATCATATTTAATTTGTGCCTGCGTCAATGTACTATGCAATCTGTGTGTCCATTAACGTATAGAATGCTTTTTTTCTCTTTTCTCTTTATTTCATAGAGGTTTTTTTGTGTGTGTGTTGTGTGTGTGTGTTGTGTGTGTGTGTGTCTGTGTGTGTGTGTGTGTGTGTGTGTGTGTGTGTGTGTTTGTGTGTGTGTGTGTGCTCCTTGTGTTTGTCTCCTGTATGGGTGTTGTAGGGGAAGGGGAGGGGGGAGGGGGGGATGAGTGTATGTAATGTATGTGAGACTGTACTATTGGAAGATGTATGTGTATAAATGTAGAGGTTGGTTGTGAGATGTCCTTCAAAGGCGTAAGGGTATCATTGTTGTTTTCCTTCTTATAACATTTGTGAAAGATGTAGTTGTATCAATGTATGTGTGTTCGATTTGATGTCTATGTGTAACCCCCCCCCCCAAAAAAAAAAAAAAAAAAAAAAACAATTTAAAAAAAAAATTGTGCCTGCGTGGATTTAAATTTGGCTTAGTTGATGTGTTGCACTTTGATTATACTCGTTTTTGCTGCAGTAAGAGCCGTTAAGGAGCCGTTAATCTTGCCTGATTTTCCAATACAGGGCCGGGCCTAAAGCGAAAAAGGATAAAAAAAAACATGGACTACTCGTGCGCGGTCGAAACGTGTTAAATGAGGTACGGCGTCGGAAGATACCGCTGAAGAGAGGGAGAGAGTATCTTCTTCTACCATTTTTTTTTTTTTTTTAATTCTGTTTTTGGTATTTGTACATATAGTAGGTCTCGGATAGAAGAGCATCCGATATGATATGAGCTTAACATATTTGAAGATTGTGGTTATGCACATGTACATGTACACGGATAAACGAAGTGACATGGTGAATACATCATGTATCATCATAACCAGCTCCTACTACTAGTACTAGTTATGGGGGGGGGGGGGGGAGAGAGAGAGAGAGAGAGAGAGAGAGAGGAACATTAGCAATATACATGTTCATCAAATGGCATGTTTAAGCTACGAGTAGTTGATAAGGAGTCCATTGTTGGCAGAATGTTCCAAGTTTTCCGTTAATTATAGATATGTATTTTTCTAACGTAAATCTCTCCTTAA
This sequence comes from Batillaria attramentaria, assembly GCA_018292915.2. Taxonomy (NCBI): domain Eukaryota; kingdom Metazoa; phylum Mollusca; class Gastropoda; family Batillariidae; genus Batillaria; species Batillaria attramentaria. Next base: position 112,810 of record JACVVK020000223.1, read on the forward strand.
TTTGCCTGATAACAGTGATCATATTTGGCAAGGTTTCCTCTAATCTGCTCTTATAAATATGAAATTTAGCCAAGATCTCTCCTTCTACCATTCTTGGTACAGTACAACTAACTACACTACACAACATACAGAGCAGGTGCATAAAGATCTAACTTACGAAATGGAAGGAACTGGTCTGTTAGCAACCTTGACACACAACACGTGATTCGGAAATGGTGGCATAATTACCACTGTTTCCCCTCCGTGTTTAAAGTCCAACTATTATGTAAAACCCTGTCAGCCACAATGTCATTCAGACTAGCATTATATGCAAGTCAATTTCTGAAAATCAGACAATAAGGGTATAGTCATAGCATCAGTTGCACGCTTTATGCAGAATATCTTGTATCCTGTAATACTGGTTTTATGGTTTACTTTGATAAGTGTGAGAGTTCACCCCTACCACAGCTTAATTGTAATGTCTTATCCTCATGTTCTTATGGGCCAAATGGCCTGAAAACTGAATTAACTATTGTTATTAATAATATTATCATTACTCGGAATTAGTGACTACTCCACAAAGCTCCGTAAGCACTAGTGTATATACTACACTAAACGTTACGGTGCACCGACGTGCAACACATTCAACATACAGGAGCAGCAGGACAACAAGCGACGTGCAGTGTGGGTTTTACAGTTGTGCATGTAGGTCACTCGTATTGCTGCGTCTGTTTTCTGCAAAATTATAAACAGACTCTCTTGTAGGAAAGTGTGTAGTAACTTCTCTCTCTCTCTCAAACACACACACACACACACACACACACACACACACACACACACACACACACACACACACACACACACAGAGTGTGACACACACACACACACACACACACACACACACACACACACACACACACAGAGTGTGACACACACACACACACACACACACACACACACACACACACACACACACACACACACACACACACAGAGTTGTTGTTTTTTTCCCAAAATATTTATTTCCAAATATATGATCCATATATTAAAATACTGGAAGTCTTGAGTGAGCAAATTGGATTAAAACAAATTCAATTCATTTCAGCACTGATTTGAAAACATTAAAACAAATTCAATTCTTAAAAAAATGAAGTGAAAGGCCGAATCAATGACTGTAAGCAAATGGCCCGTATTCAACTTGAGGTGAAAGCATAAACCAATCACAAAGGCGAATAATTATTGTGTGTTTCTGTCAGATTACGCAGGGTAGTCACTGGGAACGAAACAATTTTCAATTTTTTATATTTAATATATATATATATATATAAAATTATTATTATATTATTCATTTTTTATATTTAATTTATTCATATATATATATATATATACTCTGCATGCATTTTCGCCTCCACTTCATGAGGGAAAAAATCCTTAACAAATTTCTGCCCTCCAGCAGATGATTTTAAATATTACATCAAACCAAAGCTCAAATTCGTATTTAGTTAAGCATTACGAATACTTCAGCTGACAGGCACATCTTTCAATTTCTTTATGTAGTTCACTGATTAATGTATGCGTTCAATGACGAAAATATGTACAATATATTCAGAGCCTGTCTGAGGACTTGCAGAATCAACTTGCCTGATAACTCATCATTATCAGAGTTGCTGCCAGAAAGAGTATACAGTCTTAGACATGAGTATTGTGGAAAGAGAGGGTGAATTAAAAAAAAATATTTAAGAAAAAAAAAAAAACGCAGTAGTTTCAAAACTTGATATAATGAGTGAAAACTGGGAGTAACAAAAACAAAAAAAAATGCTCACACTTACTTCCAAAAAAGTGAGAGTAAGAGTACAGATCTGGTTCTGGCATACAAACTTGCTATCATGTCTACTGTAAAAATACAAAAACAAATGTACTTCACACGCATATTGTGTGACGTCATAAGCGCAATGCCTACAGCGATGCTTGTCATGCTACAAGTACTTAATCATGAATTTATTTCTCTCCGGATCCAGTACGTGTACTGACGTATTATTAGAAGAATCTTGATTATAATACTAGGATGTTAATTACAGCTGACATGGTACATTCTATCAGTGCTTATGCTACCACCTTATGCGGGATACGCTTATGATAACATTGTCACCCATCGGTACCCGTAGTGTAGTGGTTAGCACTCTGGACCATGGACAGGGAGACCCGAGTTCGAGTCCCAGCCGAGACAAGCGGGATTTTTTCTACCTAGGTCGGCTCTTACCCAGAGCGGGTGTGCTATGGGCCCGAAGGGGAGGCTGTTGCCACACAGCCGAGATTTACCCACTTCTGCGACTTTGGGGATGCTTCCCTTTGTATGACACGTCAATGATGCAGATGATTACACGGCCGGCACCGCTGGTGCAGTAGTTCCCGGGCCTGATTAATGCCGGGATATTTATGACAGGAAGCGTGGAATGTGGCCCTGTCCCGCAGTCCCAAACCACACGGACCTCGATAGCATCATCTTACCATCATCCTCATCTCCATCATCATGCACAGTAAAAATTGCCCCAGCGTCCGAGCCCTCCGTGGATCCCACCCATTACCAGGAGGAACACCACTGGAACCGGCAAAGAATTGTGGCAGCAAAAAACAAAAAACAACAAAAAAAAAACACATTGTCACCCACGTGTTTCACATACTCCTAACACATGTATACACACATACAGTAACCTCTCGACACAAGTTTAGTCGTCAATAGACGACTCCACTCGGCAAGCCCTTAGGCCAAAGCCCCGCCCCTTTACTGAATACTCTGTCGTGTATTGGCAAAACACAGTACGTCAATGACGTCACTGTACGGGAAAAAGGGGTGATTTCAAGATGAAAGACGCTGACATGATGGCCTTTTTCCTCAAGTGACATATACAGTGTATATGGACTTACTGCTTTCTTTCCACGTTTCAGTCATATCAACCTGCACATGCTTCTCTCGTTGTAGTGCCTGGCAAAATGTTTGCCAGACCGTGCCATGTGTTGTGCTCATTATGCCACGGGACGCGAATTCTGGGGGTTTGGCCCTTTGATTGACAGGACTGGGATCGTCCAATCAATCGTCACTCTTTCAACCCTCTTGTGTATAGACATCCCCACCTCAAAAGTATGTTTGCCATAGGTAAATAAACAGTGTATTTATTGTATCAATGCCAATCATCTATGATGTTCCTGCTGGTTGCAAATTTTTAGCTGTATGTATATATACACATAGATAATACAAATTAGGATATGAACAGGTCACGGCGATTCAAGAGCACAATATCAGAGATTCAAAGGAATGAGAAACATGCCCCTGTAAAAGAATGCCAATATACAATTTTGGCATAATAAAATGCAGCATAGCTTAAAATTTGCACAAAGTTTGTATAATATATATGTGAATCGTAAAACTGAGCTGGTAGAATATGCCTTCTCATAATGCAAAACAAAACAAACAAACAAAACCCAAAACAACAAAAGTTTTTCAAGATTTTCCAGGAATCATCTTTTTTCACAATCCTGAGTGGGTGGGTTGGTTTTTCCACAACATACGGGTGATATCAAAAACGGGGCAACAATGAAAAAGCCAGCACAAATATTTGGCCTCAGCCAGAATGTGAACTCACGACCCGAGCATTAGAAGTCCAACGCTCTACCATTCGGCCACCCAGGCTCCCCTCACAATCCTGATTAAAAGGTCATGCAATAGGTAACACCAGAACTGGCGATACTGGAAGCATTATTGTAAACACAATGCAATACAGTAGATATGCATGCAGTGGTGATTTTCAACAAGAATAATATAAACAAAGATGTTTACCAAAATACGGAGATGCTCTGGAAATGTGAGTTCCTTTTTTGCCCTGAAATATTCTGAAAATTGAGATAAATTTGAAGTGCGTGTGTGCGCACGTGTGTGTGTGTGTGTGTGTGTGTGTGTGTGTGTGTGTGTGCGTGTGCGTGCGTGCGTGCGTACGTGCGTGTGCGTTCGCGTGCTATTGTTGTAATACTACATATTTCACTATTGCGACATGTTATTAGCCGCGAAATAGTCTTTGTTGCTTGCGCGGCGTTAAGCCCTAAATAACTAACTAACTAACTAACTAACTGCGACATGTTACATTGTATGTGTGGTTGTTGTCTGTTTTTACGCCTCATCTAAATTGCCTCCTCTTGAGGACAATAAAGAAAATTGAGATAAATTTGATGTGTGTGTGTGTGTGTGTGTGTGTGTGTGTGTGTGTGTGTGTGCGCGCGCGCGCGCGGGCGTCCATGTGTGTTCGCGTGCTATTGTTGTAATACATGTACTACATATTTAACTATTGTGACATGTTACATTGTATGTGTGGTTGTTGTCTGTTTTTACCGCTTCTAAACTGCCTCCTCTTGAGGACAATAAAGAATTACTGAACTGAATTGAAATGCCTTAGAAATTCTAGGCTAGTGACAATAACTTTGCTGAGAAGACAACTTGTGGAGAGAGAGACAGAGACAGAGAGAGACAGAGAGAGATTATGAAGTTCCAAAATCCAGATAAGCATGAGCAATACTGTAAATGATGTGAACAAAAAAATTAATTTGTACACCCCAGTACAAATATGTGTATAAAATAATATAAGGTACTGGTACACAAACTGCGCAACGATAACACTCCGAAAAGAAAGCTTTGGTAAACAATACATCAACAATATTATTTCACAACACTAGAATACTGGCAAAAGACAACAGAAGAAAGGTTTAACAGTGTACTTGTAACCCTGTCTGCATGTGTGTTACCAAAAGAAAAAAAAAAAGAAAAAAAAAAAAAAAGGATGCATGCAGAAAGTGCAGCTGCGCACACATACATTCAAACAGCGACACTTAAATACTGGAGGTAAGAGGACATATGAAATGCACAGAAACTGCTGGTTAGTATCACAGATTCCTAAAACATCACATTTTTCAGGCAGTTTCCATACCAACAGCATGTTGTTTTTTTAAAAAAAAGGTTCAAGTGAGGCACACTCACAAGCCTAAACATGTCTAGTGAATAACAAAGGTCCCCCAAAAAAAGAAAAAAAAAAAAAAAGAAAAAAAAAGAGGATAGGTAGGATGGGTGGCGCTACACCGCGGTGACACGCTTCCCCCAGGGGATGCAGTCTGATTTTTCCAAAAGGGACAATAATATCGTTTAAAAATTTAAAAAAAAAAAAAAAATGGACTGCTGTTAAGCTACCGGTTTCGAATCAGGAACAATGCGCGTGCATTTTTTTTTACATACATCTCACCATTTGGCAAGAAATGCACACAAGCCCTTGGCAGTTTCCCTGTCAGTGTGGCATGAAATGACCAGTCTTGTACCAAACATCACCAATATCATCACAAAAAGTCACAGCCTTAATAAAGACACATTATACACAAAAACAAAACATTCTGGAAAATCATTCATTCAAATTATATGTCCCAGTACCACTGCACAGGCAAAAGCTGACATTTTGGTGATTTTGGTATTATGAGAGTGAATATCAGGCATATCGACCTCAAATAAACAGCGTCTCAGTATCTTTATCATGGCGTAAAGGCATTACTTGAGAAAAGCTGAACTAGATGTCCCGTTTGGAAGAACTGTGGGCGGCACTGCTGACCATTGTGGTGAAAATTTATCATGGAAAGTATCACTGAAGTTGACGTGCAAGAGTTTGCAGGATTTTAACTTCGCCTGAAATTTGAACTGAGCGAGCATTAACTTTTTCACGACCATGCAGAGCCCTTGCATACCGTTGCCAACCACACACCCAGACCCCGGGCGCTGACGCGTGAGGGCACTGTTATCAAACACCCACAACCCATGTTATCTCCGCTCTCACTGTGGCCGCTATGCCCAATTTTTCCAATCAAAAATATTCTTCCCTAAAAGTGCTTATAATTATCTTTCAAACCGTAACAGACACGATTAGGAAACATCTGAGGAAGACTGCTTTCAAAAAAAAAAAAAAAAAAAATTGAAAAATTGCTAAAATCGACTGGTTGGCAAGGGTTGTGCACGCACACAGTGCCGGGGGGGGGGGGGGGGGGGGGGATTCCACGGCCCGCGGTTGAGGCTGGCAATGAGTTAAGCACCTAAAACATTCACATTTATGAACATGTATCACACGATGGCAGCCTGGTTACAATTTACGTTTGTTGCAGAATACATGTACAAGATTGTGTGTGTGTGTGTGTGTGTGTGTGTGTGTGTGTGTGCGCGCGCGCGTGCATGTGTTGGAGGGGAAGTGGTAGAAGCAAAATTGCATAATCAGTCAAAATGTACAAAACTTAAGTTGTCACAATCTACTTCAGCGGACTGGTCGGGCATCGGACGATTAGAATTTGAATGTCCATGACATTGGTGCCTGTCTTGCCCGTCACCACCAAATGGGAGCCTTTCTTTACCGAACTCATCAGTGTGTACGAGTCGTTGTCGTCCAAGTGCTTTTCACACAAAAAGCCATTTGCTGCGGCTTCAACCGCAAAGTTTTCATTGATGACAGCACCCGCTGCCGGGCATGAGCCATCCTCACCGTCTGTATCTGCACTCAGAAGCGTAATGTCTGCCACTGGGCGTGGAGTGGTTAGCTTCAAAAGCTCACACAGCTTGAGGCTGGCTGCGAGCGCGAGTTCCTGGTTGCGTCCACCTTTGCCCTTTCCCTTCACGTTGACGACCGTCTCGCCTCCGCTGATAATCACCACGCCCTTGCCCATGTTGTACGCATTGTCCACGAGGTTCACGATCTCGTTGATTTGGATCTTCGAGATACCTTCCTGCACCAAGTCCAGCTCTAACCGAAGCGTCGGGATGGTGGCATGCCGGGACAGCTTACGGTCAAAACACATGAGCATGAACACGCCGAGTTTGCCCAGCATTTTGCCGATGTCCCGCGCCTCTCCCTCCAGCTCCGTCGTGAGAATAAAGGGCAGATAACCTAGCTCCTTCGCTCGATGCACGGCCGCTTGGCAGGCCTGAGTGTTGCTCCCGACCAGCACGTTCTGCACCCAAGACTGCTCGCCCGTCTGAGACTCGTAACCCGTGCCGAGGGTGAACGTCGCAGCGGGTTTCCTGTACGCCACTTTTGCCGTCTCTTCTGTGACTTGCTTCTGGAGGTGGTCGATGATAGACTGGGGGATCTTTTCCGACAAATGCATGCGGTTTATGACCTCCATGCACTGGCGGGCAGGCACCTGGTCGTACACGGTTGGTGCTGAGGCGATAAGGTTGAGAGGATCGCCAATGATGTCCGACAGGATGAGAGAAGCCACCTGAGTAGAATGAGGACAAAACTGGGTATCAGTAAAACAAAAAACAAAACAAAAATCACACAATGCATAATAAGGGGTCGGGTTTATTGCTTTTTTTTTTCTTTGGCATATGGTATATACATGTACTGCATTTTGGGGACCTCCAACGCATTTTCAATGGACCTCCGACTCATTTTCAATGGACCTCTGTATACTCGTACACATTTTAAAACAGCTTTGACAGCCTCCCTGCTCGCTGGGCGAATCCCTTGTCAATTACCCCTGAAGGGCAGTCAGCCGTGCACAACGCGAGTTTGATTACAATGGTCACTAGCCAGTCGAGTGACAACAGAAAGCGCTATGTGTGACTTTTTGTGGCATTTTGGTTTCCTTCACAGGCTTATGTCATAAATTTCAGAACCTTCTATCTGACGTGTTCACATTTAAAAAAAAAATAAAAAAATTTAGAGCTGTATATATTTTTACCGACTCCTTGCTGTTTTTACTGCAAAATGCATACCACCAGCACAACCCCTGCATCATAACAGGACACAAATTTGTCTGCCATGCTATCTTATCCATAATAACATTGTAAATGTCATGAGACAGAATGGATACATGCATGCTGCACATTTGTCAAGTGTACATGTATTATGTATAAGCTCACCTACAATTACATACATGTCAGTTCCAATGTAAAACTATGTTCTAGATAATATTATACTAGAATAATCACGCAACAAGACGGGCAAAAACCTTTGTGACTTACTCAAAAAAGGCATTGTTATCAAGCATCACTGTACCAAGTTAGGTGCTTTTAGCCATGGTGGTTTCTGAGAAAATGCCACTGTTCCCACCACATCATTTTCTGGAACTTTCAGCAGCATATCATCATCCTGACTTGTGAATGTTCCACACTTCCTATCCTGGCGTTAACCAGACCCGGCACCTATGGCACCTGCGGTGTCATCCGTGACCCTCAAAGTCGCACCCAAGAAGCGTGTGAGTCTCAGGCCCATAGCACACCCACTCTGGATACAAGCCGAAAAAATCCTGCTTGCCTCGGCTGGGATTCGAACCTGGGTCTCCCAGTCCACGGTCAGATGTGCTAACCACTACAGTACGGGGACCGGTGACCTTAATCTCTCGTACTCATCTGAATGTAACTGTTAACCACATGAAAGACTAGTGTTACTAACAACACATTTACACATGTTCAGTTCAGTCATGCAGAACTGTACCTGAGCAGGACGAGCGGCCATCCCCAGTCCACCTCCTTTGAGTACTTCAATGTGCTTGCGGATTACATTAATATCCCTCATGGGAGCACCATGGCTGGTCAGCTCTTTGGTCAGGATAATTAGGTCCTCCAGCGAAATAGGCGGCCGCGGAGACGGGAGCAAAGGGGAACCACCACCTGCAGGCAAGTATTGAAAACAATGATAGGGTGATGTGGCAGTGTCACAATGCTTCTCGTGACGACAACAACAACACTGCTAATGTACTTTAACTACTAATGATATTGATCTTATTGACGCTTCCCCCAAATGCTTGGCTTAAAGCACCGCGCACAAACCTAGCACACATGAACGAAGAAGAACCCTGCACACAAGTGAATCATGCACATTCTTTCAAACACCCAATATCAATAATATCATGTGGGGTAACGGCCAGCTCAGCTATTTAAGTTGCCGAATTTAGAACTGCAAGGTTTTTTGGGTTTTTTTTTTTTTTTGAAAAGCAGAGGGTAAGGATGCTGGATCATATGGTGAGAACCTCAAACACCACCACCAACAACAACAACAACAAAACAGCCATCACCATCAAAATTAATACTGAACCTGAAATGAGCGCAATGATGAGGTCAGTGTCTTTTTTGTTGGAGACAAGTTCCTGTATGTCCAAGGCTGCCTGGTGGGCCACTTCGTCCGGCAAGTTCTTTTGGCCCCCTTCATAAATCCTGATCTTCGTCTCCGGCTGCAGCAGCAAATCTCTGGAGAGGCGGATGGTGAGAAAATCATACATGTGTGTGTGTGTGTGTGTGTGTGTGTGTGTGTGTGTGTGTGTGTGTGTGTGTGTGTGTGTGCTTTTGAGCGTTTTGAGTGCCTGTATGTGTGTGTTTGCCAGCATGGATCTATTTGGATCTGTTGAAAATAAGAATTTGGATATATAATACATTCAGACTGAATAGTTCACAAATTACAAGTAAAAAAAATAAAAATAAAAAAAAGAACAGTTTTTTAGAAGTTCAAATGCAAATTAAAAAAAAAAAAAAAACCCTGAGACATGGCACATCAGATCTGTTAGCATTGTTTCATTCAAGGACTGTTAAATTTCACATAACATTAACATGTCTTAGTGGATAAGTCTAACATGCATCACTTTGTGTCCAATAACCCTAACGGGTTCTATGATGATTTTTTTTTCTTGTACTTACAGTGCCTACTAGCCTTTAAAAAAAAAAAGAAGGCAAAAAAACACCAGGCATACATATACATAAATTGCCATAATGGGTAGAAATGTGAAACTTCTCTACTTACCCTCGTCCTTTCTGCTGAAGGCTTTCTGTCTGTCCTCGGGGAACGCTCAGAATTCCGCTCACGATGTGATCTCCCAAAATTTGCTCCACCGCCCGTGCCATGCCCATGACGGCTTTCCCGAAACCGACCACATAAACGTTGTGATCCAGCTTGTAACTCTTGTCCTTGATCGTCAAGGTCGACAACTTTTCGTCGTACTGGAGCACATTCTCGATCATCTGACGTGGTTCAACCGCCGTGACAGCTACTTTGTAAATGTCTCGTGCATGAAAATGTTCTGCCTGTACTTCTGCAGGTTCGAGTCTAAGTTCTGACCTAACTGAGCTTGCATTTCGCTTCCCTTGAAGGTTGTCATGGGACCCGAAGGACGATATTCTGACCGGTCTGCCGGATTTATTTTTAAAGTATTGTGGCTCTGAGCATACGTAAGAAAAGGTACGGAAGCCCCTGGCCTTAGTATTTGTTGTTATTTTTTGTAGCTGCCAAGTCAGTCTCCCAACAAGACGAAGTGACTTGGGCAGGCAGATTTGCCTGAAACAAAGTCCAGTGATGTGCTGTGTACATGGCTGGCATGCATAATGTACGTTTGGTCAATACACATTTTTGTTGTTGTTTTTTGTTTTTTAGGGGTGTTTTGTTGTTGTTGTTGTTGTAAATACCTTTCTGCCAGAATTTTAAGTGTCAGATTATTTTCCGTTTGTTAAATGGTGTTTTTGAAATATATGTATCGGCTGTGAATGTTAGTGAAGGTGACAAAGCGACAAAATTTGAACGGCTCGTGCAGAAGAAACACAAAGTGGGCAAAATCAGTTACAGGATAAGGTATAAAAGTATCCATAATTATGATGATAACGAAAGGCAGTCGGTTGCGGCAAGACAACTCCTGCGACCATAAACAAAATTGAATAACAGCAGTTAAGTCCCTTGGACGGAGAACATCACCAAATTATGTTTGGTGCCGGAAAAGACGGAAAAGGGAATAAGAAGCCGGAGTTTTGACAAACACGTCTGTGTTGTATGTACTTGTTCCAAAACAAACCACAACAAACCCATCTGAATGCACAGTGCAAAAACAAGAGGACTATGTAAAAAGTTGGTCACTAGGTCCCAGCTTGCAAATGTACGGATCATGCCACTAGAAATGGTAAATGCTACAAACAGTCGCAGAGGCAGGCGCACTAGAGGCGACAAATACGTCAATCTATGTAAAATAAAGAAAAGGGGGTACTTACAACACCATTCTTTCGAATCACTAACAATCGTATTTCAGCCTTGTGAACTGGCTCCTGCGTAGAGTGGGGTTTTGGCGACGAGTTCACACTGCTGTCCTTGACCCCATTGGGTCAAAAATGATCCAGGATTTAACATTTTCAGCAGCTATGTTAAACTCAGTACATACCGTGTTTTTCTAAAATTGTTAGCTAATAATTTTACTGACCGATATATTTATTTTTCTTAAACACATGTATGTCTGCTCCGCAGCAAATATTCACTGCACGCAGCTCTTACTCGAGCGATAGTGCGGGAAGGGCAGTGCGACTAAACAGCGTCGTGCGACAAAAACAAACACTCAAAATGAAACTCGTAGATGAAACTTTAAGGGGGTTTCGGGTGGCTAAGATATTCAGGGAAAACACAGACAGAGTTAGCAGCATAAACTTCTCAGCAAACGGAGAAACATTGATTTCTAGCAGCGATGACGATTCGATTGTGATCTATGACTGCGTGAACGGAACGTGAGTAGAAATGGCACGACGTTCCACTGGGGGCATTGACTACTGTTACCAAAATCTGATTCCTAGCATCAGTACCTAGTTCTTCGGTACATTATTACTACTCTAATCGGGTTGCGTTTTCCGTTCCTAAATGGAAACTTGTTTTGATTTTCTATGTCACTGTTAACATCTGTTTGTATTCTTTCCTGTCCAGACCCAAGAGGACATTGAACAGCAAGAAATATGGCGTGGATCTTATCCGTTACACACATGCTGTCAACACAGCTCTGCACTGTTCCACAAAAGTCGATGGTAACCATTCAGTTAAATTTTGAAATGCCTTGTGCCCTTTGCGTGCTCTCACAGACATCAGAGTCGTAAAACAATAAAACTAATAATTCTCTAACTCTAAGCATTAGTCAGTGATTGTGAAGTCGTGGCAAAACATTACCAAGCCCACTGCTTAAATTGTTTGTCATTGCGATACCGAAGTGCCAGGCACAATAATAATTATACGCAGTAAAAAAAAAAATTCTGGTTTTTATTTTGAAATCTACATCAGTCGCTCATGTTTGCTTTTGAACAACTGTCTTACAGACACAATTCGGTACCTGTCTCTCCATGATAACAAGTACATCCGATATTTTCCTGGACACACAAAAAAGTAAGTGGTGGAGTTTGACTTTTAGTGACATGTATATATTTTAAAATGCCTAGACTGTATACACATTAATCGTATTCTTGGATATAAAAAGGTAAAAATTAACAGATATTCATTGCCCTTTGTCTTGGTTTATATAATAATTGGACACCTTGATTTATTTTCTTTGATCAGTGTGTATCAAGATGGTCTACAGACTACATTGCTAGTACTGACATTATGGTGTTTGCAAAATCGTGATTGATGCTAATTCAGAAAGAATAAAAACTGCTTTCCTGCTTTTATCTCAGGGTGGTCACACTGTGCATGTCTCCGATCGACGATTCCTTTATCTCGGGGTCCATGGACAAAACCATCCGACTTTGGGATCTCAGGTCACAGAACTGTCAGGTACAGTGCATCTTGCCTCATGAGTGAATAAATTTTATACAAATAATAAAGTGAAATTTTTTTTTTTTTTTTTTTAAAGTGATAGAGCGTAACTCATGGTCCATGGCAATCAAATGTCCATTGTAGAACAATCCTGAGATTTCTCGTGTGGGGCTCTAGTACATTAGTTATAGCTGTTGCAGTTTTTGGGTGAAAGTTTTCGTGGGTTTTTTGGGTGGTGGTGGTGTTGGTGAACACAAAAAAGTGAAGTCAATTATTGGATTTCAATTTTGATTTTTTATCATTTTTGCAGGGGCTGATGCATTTAAGTGGAAGACCAGTGGCTGCTTTTGATCCTGAAGGTCTGATCTTTGGAGCTGGGATCAACTCCGAAAGTATCAAGCTGTACGATCTGCGGTCATTTGACAAGGTGAGGGTCTACTCCCCTGAAAACTGTTCATTTTCAAGACATAGGATGTTGACTATATACATGTAGTCAGGGCTAAGAATTGTCCGCCTTTTCCGCTTTTTCCGCCTTTTTTAAACCTTGATCCGCAGTAGTATTTCAGGATAGGAAAGCAGTGTAGGCAATTCAACGTAATGTTGGAACAGGCACCTGCAAGCTCATGAAAAATGAGTTGTTGATTAACGTTGATCGTAGCTTTCCTGATGTCAGTGCCTGACCCATGTGGAGGGCTATCAAATGACTGGCAGGGCCATGATACTTTAGAGTACGCAGTTTATATGTTTCAGCTCCTATCTGCCAGAGCACAGTCTGGTGTGCTTTCACACTATAGCAGATGGTAGGAGTCAGCTGTTTGCTTTATAAATTTTATATGATTAACTCATTGACGATGCACATTTTTGGTTGTTTTCTGGTGGGGTTATTTTGGTGGTGGTTTTTGTGTGTAAAAATATAACAAAATATAGAACCAGAAAACTCAGCCGTAATCAGATTGCTTTATCTGGTTTGCCTTTCAACCAAATTTAAGAAAATTCTAACTTTTCTAGACAGTTTTTTTTTTTTTTTTTAATTTTAGAATTTAAAATAATTTTTCAAAAAGGAAGATTTCAAAACACTGTTCTATGGATCTGAGGGAGTATCCAAACACTTAAGTTCACTCTGTGACACATTTGCTGCATTTTACAGTCCATGGATGTTTTCAAAAGAATTATCAATCCACAGCATCATCAGATGAAGCTAATCAAGAAAGAAGAATTGGAAAAAACTGAACAGGAAAAAGTAAAAAATCCATGAGGCATCCCACCATTGACCAAAGATGATGGTTACAAAGACCCACACTGAAGCTAGAGCAATTGAATAATTTATATAAAGTTCTGACAGTAAAATGGAGAACTGGGTTGAGAACTCGAAGGAGCAGTGGTATTTCCTGGACTGATCTGGTGAGCACAGCAATTCTGAAGGATGCTTCACTCAGCCTCGACCGGGGTGACATCATTGAGTTAACAAAGGGGAATTACAATGTGTGGTGACTTCAATTTGCAGGGTCCATTCGCAACTTTCAAGTTACCGCAGGACAAAGAGTGTGACTGGACAGGACTCAAATTCAGCCCAGACGGCAAACTGATCCTCATCTCCACAAATGGCTCTGTCATCCGACTCATTGACGCCTTTCATGGAACACCATTACAGACATTCGTGGTTTGTAAACTCCTTGCACAGCGGATTTCTAGGAGTGAAAGGATTAAAACATTCACATTCACACTCACAAACACACACACACACACACACACACACACACACACACACACCAAACTCACACTAGTCACAGGTGTCGCAGTTAGCCTTGGTTTCCACCCAGATTCTGGCCAAAATTTAATTATTTAGCTGTGTTCTCACTCACTTATCTTGTTCTCATGGCATGGTAGGGGAAACAACTGCTAAGCTTTGCTGGTGCAAAGGTTATTTCTGTAATTTCAGTATTTGCTAAATGTAAATGTGAGGTTGAGATAATTTTGATGATTTATTTATATTATTATTTTCTGAATCCAGGGCTTCCAGAATAACAGAGGCATTCCCTTGGAGGCTTGCTTCACACCAGACTCACAATTTGTCATTTGTGGTAAGTGTGGCAATAGGGTATGTGTGTGTGTGTGTGCCACAGTGTGTGCACAGCAAGGATACAACTAGTGAAATACAAGGCTGCAGGGATGTCACTGGAACTTGAAACCTATAGGACAAATGTCCTGGAAGGTGGCAGATGAATAGGACATTTGTCCTGAATTGGAACGAAACAATAGGACATTCTGGCGCGCGACAATAAAGCATTGTAAAACAGGAACCACATAAACACGGGTCAGGCTTAAACTCTTTGCCAGTCAGAGGGCTTCTTTTAGGGAATACCACATACCACACGTCACTCGCTTTGCGTGCGTGGAACTAAAAATACTCTCTGCGCAAGCGAGCAAGCTCCCCAAGTAGCGCAAGGCGGCAGCCCTCACTCGGAAAAATGTCACTAGTTTGTCTGCGATCAACAGAAACGCAATCAGACATATGACCTCTTGAAATAAACAATCGGACATCTGTCCTCCTGGACAGTTTTTTCATCGGACAGTTGGCCAAGTCTATCGGTCATAGTCCTGTGTCCGGGCACCAGTGACATCCCTGAGGCTGGCCATCTGAACAAAAACGCAGATAGTCCTGGTGTATGTAACACCTCAATTTTATTCATCACAGTCCAAGGCACATTCAACTTCATCTAAGTCCAGGCTGGGGAATTGTCAGTCATTTGGCAATTTTCAGTCAAATTTCCTATCCTTTCAGCAAAAAAAAAAGTTTCAGCCGAAAAAAGGAAGGGGGAAAAGGTTTGCACAGATGATCGTGTATCATGATACACGCAATAGTATATATGGGACTTCAGTTTTGAAGGCTTGCATATTGGTACCAAGGCAGTATAAATTTAACTACTGGGTGCCAGTAGAGGTTACTAAATGCCTTGAATAATGCTAAAAATTTGTTTTTCTGAAGTGGGGCGTCACTACTCCTGCACCCTAGCCTAGGTTTCAGGCTTTTTTTTTTTTTTTTTTTTGCTTCAGCAGTTCCCCAGTCTGTAAGTCACATTAACTACATGTTTGGGTTTTTGATTGTTGGTTTTTGTTTTTGCAACCTGCTCGTATCGTTTGTTTTCCTTCTCAGGTTCCACAGATGGCAAGGTTCACTGCTGGAGCACAGAGACAGGGGCCAAGATCGCCATCCTACAGAGCGACCACCCCGGCCCCATACAGAACCTGCAGTTCAACCCCAAGTACATGATGATGGCAACAGCCTGTACCAATATGGTGAGTGAGTGATGTCAGTGAGTGAACAAGTCGGTCACTCTATGAGTTTTTGTTATCCCTGCAGGATGCTGTTTGATTTGCAGTGTGATTTGCATTGAACATGTGGCTTTGTTGTTCGCAGTTTTGGTCCGTAGAGAAGCTTGGGTCTTTAGGTCTCCATCGTAATCTCTATTATAGTATTATGTGGTCTATTACATTTTGTGTTGGTGGTGTTTGTTTTGTTGTTTTCGTGTGTGCAGTGGGTGTGTAGATGATTATGTGGAGAAGAACTTTGTGCCCAAGTTCATTTTGAGGGTCTTTGCTGTTGACTTTCATTGGACACTTTTTGTTAAGCAGAGTGCTGTATTGAATATTTTTGTTGTGTTTATATGTGATTTAAGTGATTACATGTTTGTGATTGTGCAGTTTGGTGACCATTCTCAGGCACTGGGGAGCAAGATCATACAGTGTACTGTTGTTTTGTAGGTATCGCATACTAGTGGTACTTGTCTTAGTATGGTTTGTCTTTCTGTTACAGGCATTTTGGTTACCATGTGTTGATGACTGAGCTGCTGGTTTCATGCCAAGCAAGCGAGCTCAAGAAATCTCTACAGATTTGTCCCGGGGCGAGACAGTGTGTTCTTTGGCCTGCCTAACACTGTTTACTGTGTGGCAGTAGGGCCAGAACAGACTGTTGTTCAACCCATAGACTGGTACTGCTGTTCAGGGTGAATATTTCAGTTGACGAGGTTTAAATTATTTCATTGTCACAGAGCATTTAGGCTTCCTGTGTTTGATGATTACTTGTGTTAGAGTATTGTAGGGAACTGTGGTACACAGACTTGGTTGTTTTTTTTACAGCAGCTGCAAGAGCTGCGTAGGCTTAGGTTTGGGAAATTAATTTTGGAAATTCTGACAAATAATTTCAATGTGTGCGTGTGTTCTTGAGAGAGAGGTAGTGTTTCAGAGCGCATGGTTTTCCTGTGAGAGGGTGGAATGAGTGCAAACTGAGAAAATGCAATAAAAATGAAAAACAAAAAAAAACCCAGATTTTGTCTTATTGTGGTTTATTTGATAATTTATAACTTGATTTTTTTTTTCCTAAAGTCAAAGCAAAGGCACTTTCCACGCTTTCTATGCAGCAGACAACAATATTTTTAAAATATCTTGAGTCGAACCATATCAAATGCACACAAAAACAACTAATCACAGAGCAAGATTTTGCTGCAATGTATGTGCACTATCCAAACAAATCTATACACAAAACAATTTTCCCATTTGATGAAAGACATTTGGAAACAAACTTTGCTACCCTGATGCTGACTTACCCTGATGCTGACTGCTTCGACGGGGCCAGAACAAACAGGCACGGCCGCAGCAAACAGCCACAGATCATCAAAGTATATGATGACCACTGGCTTGAACTTAACAGCCTCTCCAACTGAGGAATGCAGGGTACAGAGGGCCATCCTGGCAGGTTCTGTTTTTAAAGTTGGAAAAAAAGATATAGTGGCCAATGCTGCAGTATATGTAGTTTTTTAATACTTCCAGTACCACAAGAAACATTTCTGCCCATCTGAACAGCGTTATCATTCCTGATAAAGACAAACACTTTACAATGAAAGCATACAGACAGGTGATAAGCTATTTCAGTCCTTTGCTCAACTCCAGAGGAGGGGGTTTTAATAAGTTTTGATAAGTTTTTACCTACCAACCCACACACACATGCGCACATATATATATATATACACACACAGGGCTGGTGGGTACAACTGAAGATTCAACAATGAAACCTGATACAAGCACTGATTATCACTCTTCCCAAACTATGCATGGCACTTGTCTCAAATACGATCAAGCTGTGCAGTATGAAAGTAGCACATGTACACACAATTATGTAAGCACAGCACATTATATTATGATACTGGAATACATATAGTCCAAACAAAGCAATAACAGACTCGTGTAATTCTGAATATTTGTTTACACTGCTGTATTACAGAACGAACGTAACTACCCAGAACAAAATGCAGATGCATCAACAAACTGAGACACATGCAATGAAGTAAGACTGGCAACAGACTTGGAGATAATGATACTTGATAGCCTACCATTTTACCATCATCTGAGACAGGGATGACAACAGTCCCGCCGTTCTCTGCCGTTCCGCTGTCTTTTAAAAAAATCTCCGCTGTTCTAAAGAAATCTCCGCGGAAAAAAATCGGAAAGAAATTAAAAAATCATAGCCGTAGAACTTCGTCACTGAGTGCCCCCCCCCCCCCCCCCCCCCCCCCCCCCCCCCCCCCCCCGCTTGTCAATTTTTTCGGCGTTGCTTGCATTCCGATTTTGAGGGCCAATTCAGTTTAAGGACTGCTGCGGTAAGCTGTCTTGCGGTCCCCCCCCCCCCCCCTTTGTCAATTTTTTCGGCGTTACTTGCATTCCGATTTCGAGGGCCAATTCAGTTCCCCGCTTGTCAATTTTTTCTGGCTTTCCTTCTACGCAAGCCGGCCCCAGACCCCCGGGAAAATCTCCTCTGCTTTCTTAAAAGTTGTTGTCATCCCTGCTGAGAAAAGGGTGTATGTGCTTAACAGATCCATGGCATTTAAGCTCTTTTACCAGATGATTGTAGCGTTTTGTCTGTCAAGGGGTACAACATGAATATCAATTTACACCACTCCATCTTGGCACATGGAATACTCTAGCCATAACAACTAACACTCGTTTTATGCAAGTTATATTTGTACATGTACCAGGCAAGTGATATAAGGCACTCAAATAACCAGATGTCTTCCCACAGGAAATGTGATTGTAGGTGATCTTGGAATATACAGATGATAATGCACAGCACACATAACCGAGTATCGTCGTCCTGTTGTCTGGAAGTGACCCACGGTTATCCCTGGACGAGCTGCGACTACTGGCGTCAACACAGACCACATGATGCTGCGAAAAATACTGTAATACTGACGATTTACAGAATGTCAGCCGTTGGGAAGTTACAGGGGTAAAGAAACCAAACAAAAATAAACGACAACAAAAATGGGCCCTGTGACATTTTGAAATATGTGAAGGTGACAAGCACATGTCAGGAGGGGGGGGGGGGGGTCTGCCAAACAACGGAACTGACTGTGCTTCAAAGAATGAGTTTTGGGTCAGTGCAGTACCTGGTCACAATAGGCTGCAAATGTGGTTATACATGTACTGTAGTCGGATCAGTTTGTGTCTCCTGAAACAGGGATTATCCTTGTGTAGACTTTGTAAAGTCTGTACACAAAACAATTCCGAAGTCAAATCCCTTGAAGAACAGATGTATTGTCAGTGATAAATAAACACAGGATGTTGCACCAACTTGACATCAGAATAGGGGTTTATCGCAGCCCCATTTTACGGGCCCAAATGATCGCATTATGCTGAACATGATCTGTACATCAGATACGCACCACTGTCTTTATTACAAGCATCAAACTATGCAAACTAGAAATGTTTCTCCTCATACGCAAATTAAATGACTGAACCAAAGGATACAGACTGAAATATATGTAACATTACGACAGATGACGTGCCGGTACATCAAAACTTACATTTTAAATGTGACAATACTTTGGCTAAAATAGCCTCCATCAGGACTTTGTATTCATAGACTTAAAACTTTGCTCAAAATTTACAGTTTGTAAAAAAAAAAAAAAAAAAAAAAATGCGAATTTGACTTTTAACAGCAAAAACTGTACAGAAGTAGCCTGATGCTATGAGACAATTCAACCAAATACTGAGATATTTTGCCTGTTCAACACAATGGTAATGACAGCATCTGATTTCTATAGCAATGCTACATGTTTACAATCAGTGCTGACAAGATCAGAACTTTCATTAGATAGTGTAGAACTAAAAGCAGGACTCACAAGCAAACAGGCACCACAAAACGGCTACACAACATCACAAAGCAATTTGTAAAATCTACCCTCCTTTACATACAAAGTGAGTTTTGTTCTTTGTTCAGAAGCGTTTTGTTCGTTTGTTGTTGATTTTTTTTTTTTTTAAATTCCTGGAGCCTGTCTTTTGCATTGCTAATAATATCTGACAAGACGACTGTTGTAGAGATCGCGAAAAGTCACTGCATTTCAATGGAAATTTCTAGACCATCCCAGAACATGCGAGTGCAGTAACGTCAGCAGATTACGTAACCTCAGAAAGATTCCGTACTTGCCAGTATGTTGCAGAATGTTCTAGATCTGACCTGTTAGTATATAAGCAGCACTGCACAGCGTTCTGGGTTCTTCCTCTTTCATGAGTTTGTTCTTGCGCATAAAGTATTGGAGTTCTATCCTGTTGTATCCCGTGTCTTCTCTGCGAGTGCACCGAGAGAGCGACATAGCAGGAGAAAAATACAACAGAAATATTAACAACGACACTATGTATGTAGGTCTTTTATCATCTAAGAATATCTTGGCCCATTTCTGTGGACTTATATCGGTTCAGTGTATGCTGCGTTAAGTATATATGTTAAATTTGCGAAGACGGTTTGATCTGATATACTTAGTACATCATCATACTTTTGATTTTTTTCTAGAAAAGGAGTGAAAACCATCCCAAAAACATGACACAAACGCTTAAAAAATGCAGCCTCTTCACCTAACATTACACCATCATGTGAATGTGTATTTCACATTAAAAAAATTCTAGCTCAGCAACAAAATGTCTTTAAAAAAAAAACACATCAAAAAAACTTTCTATCTCCTACACAGGCATGCATAAGAAGAAAGCCAAAGTCTATGGCTTTGTTCAAAAGCAATAATAATGTACTGTATATCATTTCAAGAATTGGTACTCTGCATCAACATTTCCACCATTTTACCAGGAAACCAGATCAATGACACACCCAAATCAGAAGTCACAAGTTACCAAGAAAACTGAAAAGCGTCTTCGTTGTTTTAAATGGACATGACATTCACACATATTCCTCTATTCTGATAATGCTGGCACAGATAAAATGACTAGAGTGAAAGACATTTTACCAGGGTGAAAAATACATGCATTTGTTTTAATGTGTTGACTCGCAGCAAAATTCTCACAGAGCAGCATGTTCAGACTGAAGTACAGACATGAACTGTACAAGTTTGATTTTTCCCAGTTGAATGCTGATTGTACAACAATAAATACGAAAAACTTTAAAAGCTGCAAACAAAATGAAAACTCAGTTGTTCCAACACTTCTGATGCAAAATCTAATGTGAATCAAGTTTTGTTCTGGGCTCACTTTGAATCAAATGAGCTGGAATTGTGAGGCAGGTTATGGACATTTTTCTTATACTCTCACATCCAAACTCATGCACTAGTAAGTTGTGTTCCTTATACATAAAACTGTATACATGTTCAAACAGGCAATCCAGGTGCATTCAACTAATTTTACTAGAAGCACTCCCCTTAAGTAGTCTGTGGATCCATATATATATATATATATATATATATATATATATAGCTGTCTAGCAAACCTTGAAACACAAATGTTATGGTGCAAGAAGTATAAAGTAGAAAATCATGGTACGTACTTTCTCTGAATACAGAACAGCTGTACAGCTTTTCTTTTCTACTTTAAAACTCTCTCCACAGCGTGCTGTTTTTTTTTGTTTTTTTTTTTTGGGGGGGGGGGTTGTTTGTTTGTTTGGTTGGTTGGGTTTTTGGGTTTTTTTTTTATACCTTTGTTGGTAAATGGAACATAACTTGCTTCAGGACAATATTTCTAAACGTTTTCTAATCTCCTTATGTCCCATGCCCTGTAGATTTCAACTCACTTTACTGTAAATGACTAGGATGGCCGCTGTATGGCATAGGAGAAATGTTTTTGCCTCTTGTCAGAATGTCCCAGTGCAAGATGTAGCTGCCGCAAAAGCATGCACACACACACAAACATCCCTGTCTTATTTGTTCGAACTGGCGTGACATCTGAATCAGTTTTCCGGGCTGTGACGAGACAGGCTTGTAACCTGAACAACTTCATGCAAGGGAATGACAAAAGCTGTCAGGTCGTCGAACGAAGCTTCGCGGCCACTTGGCTGCTTCCAACCTTGTTGGTATGTGCCTCTTGCAAAGCGTAAAACTCTCTCCGCAGCATGGCAGTAGCTGAAAGAATGTGAAAAGTTGATCAATATGTTTATCATTATTATTTGTCACATTTTTTTTTCTATGTGGTGGAAAAGGACGTTAAACCCCCAAACACCCACCCCACACATTTTTTTAAATTATTATTACACTGAGAAACTGGGTGCAAAAAATTAAGCCTACATCAAAGCTTTGGCAAAGAAAAACATGATGCAAATTTATACTATCTCAGACACTGGGTACTCTTGCGTATTTTGGAGTGCATGGTCAACCAAGAGACTTTTTCGGTCAATTCATGCAAATCCTCAGGCATCATTTACTTTTTTCACTATTCAATAAAGCCTTTGCTGTTTGTCTTGACAGCCACTCATCTTTTCAGAATCACCTGCATAGCAACAACAGTAATTCTTCTTTTAAAAAAAATTTTTTGCTGCCAAAACTCTTTGCCGGCTCCAATGGTGTTCCTCCCTGGTAACGGGTGGAATCTACGGAGGGCTCGGAAGCTGGGGCAATTTTTATTATGCATGATGATGGAGATGAGGATGATGGTAAGATGATACTACGGAGGTCCTGTGGTTTGGAACTGCAGGACAAGGCCGCATTCCACGCTTCCTGTCATAAATATCCCGGCATTAACCAGGCCCGGGAAGTGGGTGAATCTTGGCTGTGTGGCAACAGCCTTCCCATTGGCCCATAGCACACCCACTCTGGGTAGGAGCCGACCTAGGTAGGAAAAATCCCGCTTGCCTCGGCTGGGACTCGAACCCGGGTCTCCCGGTCCATGGTCCGAAGTGCTAACCACTACACTACGGGGGCCAGTAACAGTAATTATTCTTGTAGATCTATATAAAGTGCTCTGTTGCATGGACCACAGTCAGTCACTGATACTCACATATTCAGTTGTTCCCTGTTCACATCCTGTGAGGCTAGGGCGTTCCTGACTTCGGCTCCGATAAGTTTGTTGGAAGCTCTGTCCCACAATCCATCTGAACCAATCACCAACACGTCCTCCGCTGTCAGTTTCCGATCTCTCAGGTCAATCACTGTCACCTGAAAACAGGGCTTCATTATGTCATACTGGCACAGGCAACAATGAAAAGAAGGTAATTAACCATCAATATCTGGAATGAGTTGTCCATAATGTAACGTATGGGATACTGTATGGGTTTGGTTCCGTATTTTTCCAAAGTTACCTCAGGAACGCAGGAGAGAAAGGGCTTAACAGGCACAGAGCGGGATACTGGTTCAAACAGATCAAAGTCACCGAAGCCCCGCGTCACACCGATCGTTCCCATCAGTCGGATAGGTGCCTGCAGGATAATTTGGAAAAATGACAGTATAGGAAAAAAAACCAAAAAAACCCCACAATACACACAAATAAAGTGCATAAAGTCTGAACCTGGTGATCCATGCTTATGGTGCATCAACGACGCAAAAGAAATGCGAAGATGAATGCCTAAAACTAGCAGCTAGGAACTGTCCAGCACTGTGAAGCAGTCTGACTGAGGGAACTGTCTGAACAGGCAAGTTATAATGAAAATCATTCCTTTGGCTACGTATCTGCATATATTTTTATAATCCCATTACCATGGGAAGGGAAATTCCAGGGGATCACGTACACCGCCACAGTAAAGCGCCACCCATTTTTCCCCTCTATTTCCTGTATGCATGGTGTGTGATTGTACCTTATGGCATGGGATCTTTAACATGCACACTTGAAATCTGTGTGTGTGTGTGTGTGTGTGTGTGTGTGTGTGTGTGTGTGTGTGTGTGTGTGTGTGTGTGCACGCAGGCTAGAGAGCCACTGTAAACAAGTCTGTACATGAATTTGACTCAATCTGGCAAAATCCCAGCAAGTTTCTGCCCACTGGGGATCTGCACCTCAGGATCCATAGCCGACACCCCACTAGGTCATATGCTACAGGACGCCAAGGAGGGCAAAAACATCTGTGTATGAGAAAACTGCACTCACCCACTTCTTATCATCCACATAAGGAACAAGAGGCAATTTGCCCAGATCCTCAGTTGTCACAGTTTCGTAATGCCTACAAATAACAGAATAAAAGTTGAAAATACAAAGTTAATACTAAGCAGCTCAATAGGCATGGATGTCTCAAAACTGTCATGGAGATGTGCAGTCACCAGAATTTTTTGCTGCAAGTGCCTAGCGCTGATGTCAAGTTAGGCACTACGTAAACAGTCTGTCATGGTTAGTTTGAATACTGTATGAGGCTTACAATATCTCGTTTCATTTTCCTCCTGTTTTTCTATAAATGTTAATGGCAAAAGGCTGTTGTTTTCTTCTTTTTTTTTCCTTCTTTTTTTTGTTCCTGGTAATGCACAAATGCAGCAGTTATATATCTTATAGCAAAATCATACAACCGCATTAGTGTGCTCAAGGTAAAAAGCAGGTTCAAATCTGCCTTAGAAATCTTTCAAGCTAAACTATAAAACAACACTTCATTGACTTGCCATCCTTGGTCCATGGGTCCTCGGCAAAGCATCTTCTTTCCCACCTCATTCGGCGACCGTGGCATCCTCCAAAACGTCTTGTACGTGAAGAGACCGTGAAGCAAGTCAGGGCGACAGTAACCCTATGAAGACAAAAAGTGAGAACAGAATTTGAGCTGTCAAATTGTAAAAGGGCTTATCTCACTGTCGCTGCCTGCACTGGAGAAGGCCCTTTCTTACTCTTTCAAGCTGACTACTGTTAAACAGTTAATTAATCAATGTGTTAAACTATCACTACCTACAGTATAACGGGTAGTGTTCTTCTTGTATGCACTTAAACCAACACACACACACACACACACACACACACACACACACACACACACACACACACACACACACATCCTGCTCTACATGCATGCAAAACAAACTTCTCTGATCATTAAACAGGCTGGTGCTACCATTTTTATGCTCACAAATCATTCTCAGCGGTTTTCGTGGCATCTGTCATCATGCTACTTACCTGGACAGTGACAGCGTCTGTAACGCTGGCACTGAGTCAACAGTAGTATACTTGATAATGGGGACAGCACACTGAGTGCTCCAATAGCTCAACGGCAGTTGTAGAATTTGAATGTTCAACAGCTCATGCAGTGTAAACAACACCGTCTCGCATTAAAGGGCTGTACTAATCGAGATAGAGTATCTAATCATCGAGACAGAGTATTTCAGGCGTGCAGGCGCACTCAAGAGCAAAACTGTTCAAAAATGCAAGTTAGCTCAGCACTGAGCAAAGATGGAACACTGTGAAGCAGCGGGTGGATGGGTGGGTGGGTCTTTTGGGGTTTAACATCCTTTTTCACCACATTCGGGTGATATCAAAGACGGGGCAATGATGAAAAAGCCAGCACAAATATTTGGCCCCAGCCGGGATACGAACTCACGACCCGAGCATTAGAAGTCCAACGCTCTTCCATGTGCACCCCCCCCCCCCCCCCCCCCCCCCCCCCCCCCGCGAAGCAGCAATTTGTAATATATGTAAGCAGAAGCTGCTACTAATGTTGACTAATACAATGTTTTCCTACCAGCAGGTTGATCCTTTCTCTTTCTCTGTCTGGTGTGAACTCTTCAGACATCTGCATTGTCTCATTTTCTGTGAAAATCACTGCCCTGTATACAGAGGAAAGTCATACGTGAGGCACAATTAAGTTTGATCATCATGGTCACAGGTGTTGAAGGGTTCAGTATCACATTACATGTAAACTACCGGTATGTGCCTCTGTGTGTGAATATAAATGCGCACAGAGCCTTATGGTTTGGTACAATGAAGAAATGGTGGGAGAGAGCTACCCTAAACATGAATCTTTGTGCACCACTGATGTAAATTTGTGCACCAGTACCACAGGCATACGCGCGGCACGCACGCACGCACATAAGCAGTGCATAATGGCTTGCTTAAAAATCGGTGTTGCTATGTACCGATTTTATATATATATAGAATCTGTACATCTGATAATATTTGTTAAAAAAGAAAATAAATAAAAAGAAAACAAAAATGTAAACATAAAATAAGAAATAAAAATTGAAACAAAGGGAAGATGATGAAGGAAGGAACAACCAAAAAAAAAAGGAAAGAATGAAAGAAAAAAAACACAGGCATAAATATACTCACTAATCAATATTACTGAACTGTAACTATGCAGTAGAACGTACACTACAACAATGAATACATGTGGACATAATTCACTTGTACATGCGCTTAAACCGTCATTAAGTCACAATTATTTCCACTGCCAGCAACACACCGCACTCCAGTCTCTACGCTACATTAATAGTTGGTTTTCACATTTCGCTTAACTCACTCTACTAATTACCACGATCCCGGTGATGGCAAACGAATTCGAAGCACTTGTGTGCTGATCACTGCAGTCCCGGTTTTCCCCTTTCATGGTTTTTAACACAGAACAACCACGATGGCAGTGATCAGTGGGCAAGCGCTTTCCAAGCCAGCACTGGGATCACAGTGATCAGTAGGGAGTGAGTGTTAAACAGTCTGTGGATGATATGTGATTGGACGTTGAGTGGACTGTGAGTGTACCTGTTCTATTTGGGTAAAAGAAACGGGGGGTGTTTTACCTGTCTGTCTACACTGGCAAATTCCAAGGGCTACATGCTTGAAATTTGCAATCATATGTGGATAACATTATTTGAAAATTCCAGTTGAGTGTGTTGGGTTGTTACTTTCCTCTCATGTTTTTTACTAACCCCAAAAAATGGTCAGTACTGAGAGGATCACAATGAAAAAAATGCCCGGTAGAGAGTGAGTTAATCTGGCAATAATTATTCTTTACCCTGGTAGCCAACAAAGCCTGACCCATATGTTGCTAGGCTGACACCCACTTCAAAGAGGAAAACAAACTTCAACACTGGAACTCAATGGCTTGGGTTCTTGTATGTGATATAACACACTCATGAATATGGAAATTATCGTAATAAAGTCAAGAGCATACCTGCAGTCACCGGCATTGGCAATATACAGCTTGCCCAAGATAAAGAGGGCAACAAGAGCTGTACACCCCCCAGGAAGGTAGAATGAAACGCTCTCTCTAGCGATCTGTTCATCCTATCAAGAGAGAATACCGGAAGATCAGATAAAGCAACACAGAACTTGTTAAAAAAAAACAAAAAAAAAACAACAACAACAACACAAACGACATCAAAAACATCAGAGCCTGTGGATACAAATGGGACAGAAACATTAGGAACTTTAAGAAGATTGACAGACTGTCATTTGACAGATCACTATGATGCTGTATTGTATAAACAATCTAACAAATAAAAAATGAATTAATTGCTAAGTAAAAAATAACTGGTCACCTGTACAGACATAATTATGAGTCATGCACTGAAGTTTTGGAACAGGAAAGTCACAAGGATTTTCTCTTGATAAATTTCCACTCTCTAACTTATCTCTTTAAAGCCCCTGCACAAATCGCAATTTTTCCTTGAAATCTTCAGATCACTACGAGCCACTTCAAGCCACGATTTTCCAATCGGCAGCGGTCTCGCGCCTAGTTGGGAAGGCCCGCGCTTTGTTTAGTAGTGGCTTGAAGCAGGGATTATGAAAAGACTCGTCCGACAGCCCACAGACTAGTGAAAATACCGTCGGACTAGTTAAATTGTTTTACCACTGACCCGCCAGACTAGTTGAGATTACGAGGCAAAGCTTGCTCTATTTTCACAGAGCTGAATGCACAAGGTACTGTCAGCGAGCCCCTTTCTCTCTCTCTCTCAGTTTCTGTTGTGAGGCTGGGTAAGAGTAACTATTTTTAGTGCGAGCCACTTGCTACAACTCTCCGTAAAAACCTAAGTGAGTGCAGATTGGTTTCTCCGCGAAGCGCGCCGCGCGTGCGCATCCCAGAAATCGGGAAACCCTTCATGGCGACCACATGTTCATAACAGTTACCGAAGTGTTGTGAATCTTTTTTTTTATTTACGAATAGGTCTATATTTGACAAAATGTATTTTTGGGCCAGTGGAAATGGTTTTCAGCTTTCATAACCCCTGCTTGAAGTGGCTTCTACTGGTGTGCAGTGGCTTGTTCTTTTTAACCAGTCTTATCATATAGTGTGTTCAGACTCAGGCTCTTAAGAGTTATATTAGCAGTAAAGAAACACACCATAGCCTGGAAGGCAGCCTCCAATGCTCCGGTGACAAGGTTGTCCACTGTGAAGAGAGATTTGGGGTAGTTCTTTGGGTACCAAAAATTGTTTTCCACATCGTAGAGTTCAGGATACGCACATCGGAACAACTCTGCCCTTGCTTCAACCAGCTTCTCCTGCAATGGAAATGACCTTGGTGTCATGTCACTAAAAACTGCAATCAAAAATTCACCATTTGATACCTTCAATGTGTACCTGTGTAAATCTCATTTTGATCTCAGTTCTGATTAGACAGACAGGTGTATCTCAGCAAGGAATGGACCGGGAGGGGGGGGGGGGGAGGGGGGGGGGGTGCACTGTCTGCTGTTACAACACATGAGCAGGAGATTTGGCCTAGTGGTTGAGTCCACTATGGATCCTGAGGGGAGGGTTCGAATCCCTCATGGGCAGGAAACTGGCGCAAAGTTTTCTTGCCAAATAGAGAATCAAAGTCATGTGCAGACTTGTTGACAGTGCCTGTCTTGCCTTCGTGTACACAGACATGCAGAAATATCAAGTGTGCACATTAAAAATCCCATTCCTATGGTGGGTGGCACTGTATAGTGGTGATGCTCTTGCCCAGGGGGAGCAGCAAAATTTCCTTTACCAAGCTGATGGGACCAAGGGATATACAAATATCAAAATAAAAGTACTGACCATTTCATGTCACTCTTGAATTATGAAAGTGAGTCGCGCCTAAAAAGCCATTTGATCGCACATGACCCGAATACACTAAGCAAATGTACTGGGACGGATTGCCTGAAATTAGCTGTTAGAAACAAAAATCCTTGTCAAACCATGAGCATGTAGCTCACCTGTACAATAACACTGACCCACTGATGTGGAAAGGAGCATTAAACGTCAGAGGTCCTACAGCCAGCAAAGGCTACACAGTTGTACAGTTATGTAGAAATGCATGGCTATAGTGTATACAAGTTTGTTTAGGAATTAAGATTCAAAAGTATAACCTGCAGGTGGTTGATGAACTGGTCAGCTACCATGAGTGAGACACCAGCCCCAGCATGGCCATCAAACACACCAAAGTACACTGCTCGCAGACTACCACTCTCCTGGAAACACACACACACACACACACACACACACACACACACACACACACACACACACACACACTGTCTGAAGTTGTTTTACAGTAAATAATAATAATAATGCAGGGGCGCCGGAACCGGGGGGGGGGCAGGGGGGGCAGCTGCCCCCCCCTGTACCCAAGCAGGGGGGGCAAGAGTGTCTTTTTGCCCCCCCCTGGAAAATCAGGTGACTATGGCAAGAGGGGGGGCAAAGCCATGGTCTTGCCCCCCCCCCCTTCCCCTACCTCTCCCCCTACCCCTCTTAGTGCTCTCTCCCTCATCCCACCCAACAGAGAACTTCTGTTTTTGCGGACCGAAGGCTGTCCGCTCCTCTGATCCCCCCCCCCCCCCCCCCCCCAGCCCGCTTTTCACTTTTTTCGGGCAACGTCCTGGTTCGTAAAGGTTTTTTGTCTACGCAGCATTTGATCCCCCCCCCCCCCCCCCCGCTTTTCACTTTCTTCGGGCAACGTTCCCCCCTCCGAGATTCTGCCCCCCCTCCCCCCAACATCTTCCGGCGCCCCTGTAATGATAATAACTAAATAAAGCTCCACTCATGCAATTATGACACCTACTTTTCTTTTTCACTACTGTCGTCACTAGCACCTCAGCTAAATTTATACGCATATATGACATGATTTGAGAAGAACCAGGAAATAAAGAGAAGACTTAGTAACATATATTCATGTTAACATAGTAACATGTGTCATGGGCACGTTTTAGGGGTAGAACCCCTGACCTGTATAAAAAGAAGAATAATAACAAGATGGAGACTAAAAAAGGACAAGGGTAAGAAGTCTGGTTGCTGTGGACTTGGTGGTTTGGGGGAAAAAAAACAAAAAACTGACAACAACAACAACAACAGTAAAACCCTAGCTCATATCTTCTCTCAGCCTTTATCAAATAGCAATATATTTTTGGAGGTTAATTTTTCAAACACATCAGAATTGATTACATGTACATGTACCTTGAATTTGACTTGGTTTCCATTGGGAGTGGTAGGAGGACTCTCCTCTTCTCCATCTAATGTCTGTGGAGTATTTGCTGGAACCTGAAGTTCCAGTCTGATCTCTCCGACTGCCGCCTGGTCTTCATTTTGCTTTGATTTGCCTCCAGCATGAATGCACCTGCAAGATTTTACAGGAGGATTTGTATTAGAGATTGCCGCTGTAAAATGTGGCAAAGTTTCTGACTTCTGCATTGCTCTGGAGAAAACCAGTGTCTACTCTATGAATCTCGTAGATGCCCTCGGTTATGTGCAAACCAAACAACAGTTCGTGTACCATCTTTCTGTCTTGTCATCAGACTCTAGTATGCCAGGCTGAACCCACTGATTCACAGGTCGTGAAGAATGGCCCTGTGCACATTTTTGTTCACAGACTTACTGGCGTCTATGCAGCACATATACGTGTACTGTCAAACCGAACTTTCCCTCTGATTAAATAGTTCATAGCCTATACATACTCTTAAAGAATGGCAGTTTTGTTGCTGACGGTGTACAATGTTCTTCTGTCACCAATAAACCAATAAAAATAGATAATTCCGTAATGACAAAAAAAAAACTCAAACGGTAAAATAAGGTTTGTCTCTGGACTCACTCTGCGTATCCAGCTTTCCATGGTAACGACCACTGATTGTTGGGGATCAAAATCGGACGTGTTTCAAAATTCACGGACGCTGCCAGCTGTTCTTCTGTCAGTTTCAAAAACTCGGGTCTTCTGTACTGCTGTCGTTCTGGAAGCGACCGACGTTTGCCATCGGGAGTTGTGGCCGATCGCCTTCGCCCTTGGGGATTTTGTTTGGAATCTCCACGTTTCAGTTTGTTCCGAAAAGATGAAAACATCTTTCATTTGCACCACTGAAACTGCGCCCTGCTGGGACGCCGAGTCGCTCCCGAGGTAGACACAGGGAAGTTGAAAGTTTGTGGAAAGTTTGACAGTCAGGAAACTGCCATCTTGGAGTGGATCCCGGAGTGCAGACGACACACAGCTGTTGAAATCACGTGATCTTTTTTTCTCGTGCACAAGTGCTGCAAATCTATTCGCTGAAACAGCTGAGAACTAGTCTACACAACTGTATTTAAAAGAACCAGTTCCACAAACACCTATTTTAGAACATCCTTTCTGTCAGTATTGTTCAATGTTCTTCCGTCTTGAGCCTGCGTGACCGTGACGAATGGGAAACCGAAACTAAGCTAATAGCAGACGACACCAAAGGAAGGTTACTCTCCACTTTGCTTGTCACTCTCCTGATGAAAAAGCAAGAAATGGTTGCCCGCTTCCAAGATGGCAGCGTCGGGAGAGGCGGATCAGCCTCGAGAAGTTGAATTTGAGCAGCCTAACATTTCTTCAGATTCCGATCAGGGCGATTTCAACGAATCAGAAGCACCAGGAAAGAGTGAAAACGCCCCACTCCTAGCCAGTGACTCCTTTGATGACTTATCGTATAATGATTTAGGCGTAAACGACCACCAGACTGTGCATAGAGGGACGATTCATGCGATAGTTCGGCAAACTTCGACTTCTTCTGATTCTCGCAGCAACACTCCTAACAATGTTGATCACGATTCGTTGGAAGTTTCAGCTGGCGAAGAATCCTTAGAAGAAAGTGCAGAGGTAAACGGGCTTCACTTTCTTGCCTGTATTTTGTAAAGCGTTTGTGCAGCTCAGACCAGTTTAGCGTTCATTTGCACTCTGCAAGGAGGGGTAGATACGTTGTAGTTTTAGTTTTAGTGCCTGTGCATTTTCCACGAGAAGAATGCATACGGTTTTACATAAATCTGCTTACTGATTTGACATGTTATACTTAGATGCAGAAAAATGAGTGCAGAGTGGGTAGAGATTCTATTTAATCCTTCATCATTTAACGGGTCCTGACCAAAACCTACCAAAAAAACAACCGAAAACAAAGGCAAAGTATAGTAGTAATAATACTAATATGGTGGAGGTTTAGGGTTAGTAACAAAGGTTGAAAGAGGAGTTTGGTTAGAAACTTTTACTTCACAAAAGCGTGGGTGACACTCTTCAGTCTTGGTGACTGAAATACGTTTTTCGGAAACTTGCTCTGACTGAAATTCCGTTTGGGAGCAAAACATGGGTCACAGACTGACTGAGATAGTTCTATTGCAGTATTAGTACTTAGCAAACCAGAGATAAGTGCCACATGTGTATTCATATATTACATAAATACAGTGCTAGGAGAGGACACCAAATGCTTTTAATATTGCATTTTTTTTTATTTTTTTTTTGGCTCCAGGGTGTTTCTTTTTTTTTTTTTTTTTTTTTTTTGCTGTCCCAACTCTTTGCCAGCTCCAGTGGTGTTCCTCCCAGGTCATGGGTAGAACCCACGGAGGACTCGGAAGCCGGGACAATTTTTATTATGCATGATGATGGAGATGAGGATGATAGTAAGATGATGCTATGGTGGTCCATGTGGTTTGGGACTGCGGGACAGGGCCGCATTCCACGCTTCCTGTCATAAATATCCCGGCATTAACCAGGCCCGGGAACTACGACACCTGCTGTGCCGGCCGTGTAATCATCCACATCATACGACGTGTCATACTAAGGGAAGCACCCCCAAAGTCGCACCCGTGAAGTGGGTGAATCTCGGCTGTGTGGCATCAGCCTCCCCATTGGGCCCATAGCACGCCCGCTCTGGGTAGGAGCCGACCTAGGCAGGAACAATCCCGCTGGTTCCAGGGTGTTTCATCCTTATGGAACCTAGTACCCCGGCACCTTGACCTGGGTTTCAGTCTTTTTAAAATTTAAGAGTGTTACCCATGCAAAAGACAGATCTATGTTTCAGATGTTCTTTTCACCATTGTGGTTATTTGTCCCAGCCCAAACCTGACCCCTAATTCTAAACGTCAGTATTATGACTTAGTTCTAACCCTAAACTTCATTCAAATTGTGTTACAAGCTATAAACATCCTTCAACCTTCTTTACTAAACCTAAACTAACCCTAAACCTTCACCGTATTTCTGTAGTTAGCTGGGGAGCCAGGGTGGCCGAATCACGCACGAGTGGTAGAGTGCTGGACTTCTAATGCTCAGGTCATGAGTCCGCATTCCGGCTGGGGCGAAATATTTGTGCTGGCTTTTTCATCATTGCCCCATCTTTGATATCACCAGTATGTGGTGGAAAAGGATGTTAAACACCCACCCCCACCCACCCTCTTTAGTTAGCCTTGTTTTCGGTAAGACCCTTATAACTGTCGTAGTCCTGTTTAAACATTTAAGTTTCTGAGAGTGAGAAACAGACTGCATGGTTTCTCTCTTGACAATGACACCTCCTGTTTTCTCAAATGCAGATTTGTCAAATGTTAACGTATATTTCAGTCTCAGATGCAAAATGTCTCCATTGCCGACAAGCAAGAAGCAGTGGAATTAGCAGCACCCCCCTTCTCATCAGATGATGAAGATGTTAACAGTCCAGAGTGGAAGAACCAGAAGAAGCATGTTTTTATCCTCAGTGAATCAGGGAAGCCAGTGTATTCCAGGTGAGTAATGGCTAATTGTGCATCCCCACTGTGAGATGTCACCTTTGTTATGAACATTTTAATACTTGTATAAATTCAAAGCAAGATAATAATGGTCGTAGAATTGTCAGGCGTTTGACTCCCAAGAGCATTATTTCCTCAACAAACTTACAGTATGGCACCTAAAGCAATATATTCCATTACTGTTGTTTTCTGTAGTGCCTATTTGTCGACACACACGCACCATGCGCTTAGACGTTAGAGAAAACCTGTTCTTGTGTCCTATGTCCATGATCATAAATGGGCATGCTGCCCACAGACTAGGTTCAGCAGATAGATCTCTATCTGTACATGACAAAACTTATCCACAGGAAGCGAAAACCCTCAACCACTAGCCCCAGTTGCCACTTAAACACACACACACACACACACACACACACACACACACACACACACACACGTGTGTACACATACACAGAAAGTTCTACATCCAGTCTATTTGTTTCAACAGTTTGAGATACTCTACAACATGTTTCAACTCCTGATTCAGTCTTCTTCTTTTTTTTTAATAGTTTTTTTAGTACCGGTAATACAAGTTACAACCCTTATAAGTTTTGCATAGACAGTCTATGCAAAACTTGTAAGGGTTGTAACTTGTATTACTGTTAAGTATATATCAGCTAGCATACAAAGTTCCTACAAGCTGTGTGTCACAGCAACAGATGGCACATGAGTCACAGCCACACACAGTATGAATGGAGTGCATGAGCATGTATGCAGAATGTATGCGTGGCCTCAGATTTCTGTCGTCTACAATGATTTGATAATAATACAGACATGTAGCTCCTATTTCCTCCTAAAAAAAAATATAAAAAAAAATCCCATGAAGCCTGCTGTATTGCATGTGATAAAACAGAAGGTTCATTTGAACTTTAAGACTGACAGTGTGACATAATAATTATTGTACATGTAGCAGTGTGTGTATAAATCAGTTGCAAATGGCGCATCAATTCTTAAGAGGTTTTTAAGTAAATTTACACAGTACATGTATCATTCTCCCCCCCCCCACCCCAACCTACCCCCCCCCCCCCCCAAACACAGACATACACACAGTGCTTTATTTTGTTTTAGGGTATGAGGGGTAAAGTGACCCCTGACAACTGAAAGTGATGGGTCAGTTGTGTATGGCATGGGCCAACGCGACCAAGTCAGAAAAAAAACAAAAACAAAGATTAAAAATAAAATACACTGTACTCACTATAGCGCATTATCTAACTACTAGTGTGCAAAGTGTTTCCTGTTTCATTTGCTGACCCACTTCTGAGTCGCTTTTAAGAAGGGCATGTCATTGTCAGTGAAGGAGGGCCCAGTGATACACACCCTCTTCAGCTGGTCACAAGTTTCAGGACTGAGAGAGGCGCTGAGTGGGGATATAGTTCTGAATGCTGACCGGCTTTCAAGCATCAGACATAGGTGCGCACCCCACTGGTGCCACAGGAATGTCATGCATCGTTTTGAAGACTTATTCAGGAATGGCACGGGCATGCTGGCAAAATGCGCAAAGAAGCACTGGACATACACACACACACACACACCTCTCCAACACACACACACACATACCTCTCCAACACACACACACACACACACACACACACACAGTGTCACACACACACACACACACACACACACACACACACACACACACACACACACACACACACACACACACCTTGGTGAAGTTGGTCAGCTCGCATCTAGTTACATTAAGGAGGAAACGAGAGACCTTAATTTAAATTGGTGCTACTCATAGTCAGGTTGACATGCAGGGATACATATATATATATATATACGTAACAGTCCCATTTCACAGATCCCTTCTCTTTTTTTTTTTCCTTTTTTTACTTAAAACTTTTTTTTCTTTTTCTTTTTTCTTTTTTTTTTTTTGTCAGGCATGGGAATGAGGACAAGTTGGTGACAATCATGGGCGTCATGCAAGCCCTCGTGTCCTTCGTCCAGGATTCAAAAGACAGCTTACGCAGTGTTGTTGCCGGCGAGCACAAGTTTGTCTTTCTGGTGCGAGACCATTTGCTCCTGGTTGGCGTCACACGAGGCATGGATTCCACTCAGCAGATGCTGCTGCAGCTTATGTATGTCTACAATCAGGTAAGGGCAGTGAGAGAAAGACCGGCCAGCTTGAATGCACTGAGCTTTATGGAAACCCAACATCTCCCTCCCAGGCACAGCAGTTCTGAAACACACAAAACTAGTTTTCATCAAATCAGGTTGCTGTGTGTGACTGTGAGTCAGCCAATTCACAGCAGTCTGAGTACCTCATATGCTAAGCTATGTTTGACTGTAGTGCTGGTTGAAACAAACTCTTTGTCTTTCTTTCTGGGTTTTTTTTTTTTGTTTTTGTTTTGTGTCCCCCCCCCCCCCTTTTTTTTGTGTATGGTGATATCTTTGCCTCATAAAGTTACAAATTAAAAAATTCAGGGGTGGGGTTTTAGAAAACCCACTCTTTTGGCCCAGGGACCAAGGTGTTTGCCAAGTATTCCTAGTGTGTGACTTCCTTTTCCAGTCTGAATTTGTTCCCCTTTGACTAGACAGCGCGATTCTTGTCTCAGCGAACAAACTGGGTTAACCGGGAATACCTCCCCACTTGGCTTTGTTGACATTTCTTTGCAGCTGCCTGACACTGTTACAGATATGACAGGGGAGAACCTACTTTAGTGGGGAGATAAAGGGGCACACTTTATGCTTGAAGCTCTTTTTTTCTTTTTTTCTTTTTTCAGAAGTTCTACTGTGTTTAAAAATAAGTTGCGCTTTTCTTTCCATCTGGGCACCCTTGCATCTTAATTTTAAAAAGTAATTTGAACCCTGATGTCTGCGTGAGGATTCTCAGCACCTTAGTCTTTTTGCCAGTGTGATGATGTTTCATGTCCCATCCGGCTGCATGAGTGAGTTTTCCTGTGTTCTCGCAGGTTATCAGTGTGCTTACACACTCAGCGCTAGGCAAAATCTTCAAACAGCGAAGGAATTACGATTTGCGGCGGCTTCTCACGGGAGCAGAGAAGTTTTTTGATAACCTGCTGAATCTGATTGATACGGAGCCCGGCCTTCTTCTGACTGCTGTTCGGTGTCTGCCTCTTGACAGTCAAGTCAGAGATGTTATAGCACAGAGCATTGTTCAGAATGCCAAGGTCAAGGTTAGTGGCTGCTTTTATCGGGATTGTAGCTGGGTAAGGATAAATCTAAATTTTTCCCTATTGCTGGAGTACGGTTGCACGCCGTTAGTTGACTGATAATAGAACAGTAACATAACATTAATGATAACACAAAACTTTTAAAAATTTGATTTCTTTTTCGGAGCTGTGTTTATTTACGGTACAAATTTCACTGCTACAGTGTTTGTGTGTTTACAGACACTGCGAGGAGAGAACTGTGAACTGTAAAAACAAGAAGAGGGCAAAAAATAAAACCAAAAATAACAGTAACAGCCAAACAAAATCCAACAACAGCAAACATGCCCACTCACATAACACACTGACATGCTCACACACCCCCATCCCTTATGCGCACACGCGCGCGCACACACACCCACAGAACTGATTTGCTGCCAACCTACCTACCCCATGTTTTAGATAAAGGGGCTAATTTAACCATGTTTATGCTTACAGATCGTTCTGAGCTGTTTTGCGGTGTTTTGATGGTGTCTATCATCACACCACTTAGACACCGGGACAGCAACAGCATCTGTAATGCTAGCACTGAGCCAGCAGAAGCATACTCGATGATGTGGTGACCACACTGAACGCTCCAGTAGTGTAGTGTGAAAAGTCATAGAATTTGAATGTTCGACGACTCACCCAAAGTGAAAACAACATTTTATCGCGTTAAGAGCTGTGCTAAATTCATCAAGATAGAGTATTTTGAGCGCATGGTCGCACTCACGAGCGAAACTGTTCCAAAACGTAAGTTGGCTTAGCAAAGATGGAACGAGCCCATTCAAAATGAAACTGGAAACAAATACTTTTCTCATCTTTCTCCCACCCAAATCCCCCCCCCCCTCCACCCCCCCCCCCCCCCCCCCCCCCCCCCACCCACCCCCGTGTATTATTGTTTAAAAATATGCAACTATCAAGTGCAGGTTTGTCATGTATCTGTATTTTACGCGTGTGTTTCAGGACCTTGTGTTTGCACTCATCATCGCCAAGAACCAACTGGTGACGCTGGTGCGTATGAAGAAATATTACCTGCACCCCATGGATCTCCATCTTATCATCAACCTCGTCAACGCCTCCGAGTCTTTCAAAGAAGCCGAGTCATGGACACCCATCTGTCTGCCTAAGTTTGATGCCAGGTATCCCTCGCTTATGATGCAAAACGTGCTGGTGTCTGTGTGTACCAGATTGTTGTAATATTTTCTGGGTACCAAAACCACAGATCCATTGCACCATGGAGCTGTGAGGG
Organism: Batillaria attramentaria; assembly: GCA_018292915.2. Classification (NCBI taxonomy): domain Eukaryota; kingdom Metazoa; phylum Mollusca; class Gastropoda; family Batillariidae; genus Batillaria; species Batillaria attramentaria. The sequence continues at coordinate 150,904 of JACVVK020000223.1, forward strand.
ACATGCTGGGTGATAGGGCCCTTCACTAGTCTTGCCTCCTCTCAGTTTCCTCAACCCCCCCCCCCCCACCCACCCACCCACCCACCACCCCACCCCCTACCCTCTATCTTTTTTCTTCTTTTTTTTCCTGTCCAGGGAACTGCTAGATCTAGAGATCACTCTTCCCATGCAGGTGCAGTTCTCTCCCTTGCAGCGTCCGCTTACCTGTTTATTCCCTTTGAGTAGTACTTTTCGCTGCGTGCAAACTTTTTACTTGTGATAGTTGTTGGAAAGTGTTGCCTTTATTTTGTAAATGTGCAGGCTGATACTAGGCAACAGTAACAACAATAACACAAACTGTATTTGAAAAAGATGAAAAGTGATACATGTGGTGGGGGGGGGGGGGGGCATGTAGAAGGAACAAACTGAGGAAAAATTGTGGGGATTTTTTGTTGTTTTACAGTTTGGTAAATGAAATGTAATGTTCTGCTTCAGTGGCTTCCTTCAGGCTCACGTATCTTACCTTGACGAGGATTGCCAAGTGTGTCTTCTCCTGCTGTCCGTAGACCGAGACTCGTTCTTCACTCTATCAGAAGCGAAGGACAGGATCAGAGCAGTGAGTTTTCTATCTCACTAGGAGCGTTTCCTCCTCTGAAGCACTTCAGATCATGCCAGAGTGCAGAAAATTGCACAGATTTTAGTGTTCTTCAGGCTGGGGAACTGTCCGCCAATTGGCGGTCCTCCGCCAAACTTCCGACCCTCTCCGCCAAAAAAATCGAAGTTTCCGCCAAAAAAAAAAAAAAAAACGGGAAAAAAAAAATCGGAGGAAAGTAAAGACGGAGCCGACCGCTGTGCCACTGTGGAGTCAATTTCGCAGCCATGTTGCGCGGCCATGGCCTGCCTAGCGTCACTTCCGCTTTTATTCTCCGGCGCCAAATCACACCACTCGCGCGTTCCTTTTGTATAGGTTTGCGTCTACGGCGGAGATGGACAGCTGGCGCTTTCGTCAGCCATGTTTTACAATGCCACTGCACTTGGCGATGCCGTCGTTAGGGAACATTTTTGCGCGTCGGCAAGCTTTAGAGGACGAATGCAAGAAGAATCGTTGGCTATGAGCGTGGACAGATAGGTGGGTGACCGATGCAGACGGCGAAACGGAACGGGTTGGCGAACACATCCGCAGAATAAAGACCGCAGTAATTCCCCATTTCGTTGAAGAACTGCGAAGCAACGAGCGAGCCCAGTACAAGTATATATCTATGCTTACGACTCGATTCATGATAATAACGACGATGAAAGACAAGATACTGTCTAGGAAGGGGTGATAAAAAATGACAAATGGGGTTGGTATCTACATGTATTTTGTGTCCATCTACTTTCTCAGAGAGGCTGAAATCAGGGGAGCACCAGCATGTGCAATATGCTTCGAAATTTCTAGTCACAAGTTTTCGGAATAATTCTCCTCTGATTTGAAGTGACTGTGACTTACATTGTTAAGTGGAACTGGTCAGAGTACACAGAGTGTAGTCTGTCTGACTTGTAGGGGTAATGTGGGTTTAATTCTAGTGAAATGTTTGCCCTCCTACACAGAAGGAACTGTGCAGATTAAGTGTTGTGGACAGTTGATTTGGCTTTCAAAACTTTTTCCTCCATTTAAACAAGAAGTCAATTATTTTTTGGTTGATTGAAATGGAAGTGAATGGCAAGACACACAGGGTCTTGAGAAAAAACAAATGTGACGCCCCCCCCCCACGATTTGAGTCTGAAGTCACTGTTTGAAGTTTTTGAGGTTTTGATATGATCTTACAGGTTTTTTAATGCTGAATCCAATGGTGAAAACCAGATTAAAATCGGATAATTATTTTTGAAGTTATGATCTGTTGAAATGACGTACCCCATGAAACAAAATAGCCACCTCGGTCGGAAAATCGGGTGTTGCACTATTCAGCTGCATGTAACTTCCGACTCATTTCGTGGCGTAGCGTCACAAATGTGCCACCCCAGTGAAAATATTCTACTCCATTCAGTCCTCATTTGAATTTTAATGGCTAATTTGACTGTTATGGTAGTTGTGTTTTTCTTCAGTTCTGAACTGTTCACTATAAGGTGACAGGAAAGGCCTGCAGATGTGCATTTAAATGAGCATTGTTCAGTGCCTTGTGAAAAGTTTTAGAAAAATTTAGCAAATAGGTTTACAAGGTCAGCAGCATAGGCAAGGATAAAGTGTGACAAACAGAAGCAATCCAGGTGTAAATGTCATGCTAATAATTTCACTTTTAGGTGCCAGGAGAGGTCACAAATTGCCTGTGAAAGTACTGAAATTTGTTTTCTTCCGGGGGGCTTTGCCCCCCTGGGCCCCCCAGCAGGGCGCTGCCCCTGCACCCCACCGGGGCCTTGGCGGCCCCTGGACCCCGGCCTGGGTTTCAGTCTTTTTTTTTCTCAGGAATTCCCCAGCCTGGTTCTTCTTTTTTCTGTTTTTCTGGGGCAGTATGCCAGACATCCCTAGCATAATGCATTTGCTTTGCAGATGTGTGCTTGTGGCGTTTGTCACTTCATCACTAAGCGTTTCACACTTTTTCTCTTTTCAGGTCATGGACCATTTTATGCCGTACTTGATGATGATGATGATGATAATTACATGTATTATTATTTAACTCTCTCGCTAAAACACACACACACTGTGACACACACACACACACACACACACACACACACACACACACACTGTGACACACACACACACACACTGTGACACACACACACACACACACTGTGACACACACACACACACACACTGTGACACACACACACACACACACACACACACTGTGACACACACACACACACACACACACACACACACACACACACACACACACACACACACACACGTATGTTTTTGCTTTGAAGATGTAATATATGCATTAGTAATGTGAGTAAGAAATTAGAGTTAAAACAAGCAGAAGACTTGTGACTGTTAAATTGACTATAGCAAATTTTACATTAGCAGTTCAGGAGTATTGAAGGTTGAGTAGTGCCTGAAATCCTGAGTATACGGATAACATTATTGTCTAACCGGGCTACGCCACTGGAGCCTGTAAACCATGCCTCCCTCTCTGTCTCAGCGTCTAGTCCGCTACAACGCACTGTCAGCAATTAACAGCTCACTGCGTAGAACCAGCTACAGCACCCAGCAGTGTGCCATCTCGGATCTCCGGCACTTTCTGTACAAAGCTCGCAGCACGGCACAGTACACGAGTCCCGAATTAGAGGCCCCGTACACGAAGCCCGAGGAACAGGAGCGACTGTTTGGCTTGTATCACTACCTCCACCACCGGATCCACACCTCCGGAAGACCACTCAAGATACTGTTCCACGTTGGACAGTATGAGACACTCCTTGGCTGGGTAAGTTACCCCCTCATGTCTGAATTCGGCGATACGTCCTGTTCCTTTTGCTGCATTTATGGTCATGGTCATTCTCGTCATAATAGAAACTGTAGCACTCCTTTAACGCAAATGGTACCATACAGTGTGCACTAATTCCCATGCCCATCAGTTGTCAATATTTGTCAACGCAGAAATATGAAAGTTTTCAGATCTGCCCAACTGTGCACGCAAGCAGAGTGTTCTCCCTTGCAAAGCAGCTGTCAAGGAATAGTTGATCTTGCCAAAGTCTTGCATGGAGAATGGCCGAAGCTGCAAGCTTGCAGTGCGAAAAGAATGAGAGAATGGGAATCGCCCTGCGTGGCATGGAATGTGTTAAGCAGTGCTGAATTTTTGTCCAGCCTCTAAAGGGAGATGATCCAAATGGTTTTTTTGACTGCGCACAGGAGGAGATCGGTGACCAGTTGCCTTACTTGTGCAACGTCCACACTTTATTTTTGACAGCAGTGTACATTTGAAGAAATTGAGAATAGTGATCTTCACAGTTTTAAAAGGAATTGAGAATACAAGTCGTAATCTTTATAGCTTTTTCAACATGAACTTTTTAACTCTGAAAACTGACGTGTATTCGTTTTAGTCTGTTTGCGAACTATCCACTCTGTTCAGCATTTGCAACATATTTTAACACTGAAGAGTGTTGTATTGTTGTTAGCCTCTTTTGCCAGCCTGTTCCCTCTCTTCTGCAGGTCACACAGGGTTTTGAGCTGTACGCTGTATTCGGACCTCTCATCACAAAGACAGGGGCAATCCATGCTGTGAATAGACTCCTGCGGTGGATAAAACGCGAGGAGGACAGGCTGTTTATCTTGAACTCGGTGACATTTTGACCGTGCAAGCACTGCTGTGGCCTGCTTCTTCCTAACAGTGATAAACTTCGGGAGAATCGAGATTACCTGTGCGGACGAGCTGAGGCTCGCTTTGGTGACCTCTGGACTGTAGATATGTGGGAGAATCGCTGTAGATGGTTGAGGGTTGGAATTCCAGATGGTGAAGCATGCGTCTAGTACCGATGTGACCAAGTAAGCAATCAGTGTAGTGCACTGGGGGATAGCACTGGCGGGGCCAAACATCAATTCTGACAATAATTATATGAGCTTGTGACAAAAGGGAATTTCGAAACAACCATCAGATATGGTCTTAAGAGGATAGGCTTTTGCTTGAAAATTTCTTTTAAATAGTGTTTCCAGAATTGAAAGATGATAATCCCATGAAACTGTAAAGAGAAATTTCAGTGCATCGCCACGAGCAATCGGAGCTTCAGGACATACTGAGCATGTCTAGCAGGGACGAACAAGTGAAATTTATTTGCTGTTCGTGCTTTTGGATACTAACTGAACAGTTTCGACACAGTATCATACCAAGAAAATTATGTATTCAATTCATCACTTTATAAAATAATTTTTCAAGCAAAAGTACGTCTATCCTCAGAAGAAAATATGTGTTGGTGCTGCAAAAACCACACTGGCTTACCGTAGTATGCTAAGAGAATCAGGTTAGAGATCAGCAGTGATCATATCCAGCATGCTTAACACCAAGAGAAATTATTTGTAGTCATTATTGGGCTTTTTATAATCAGTTTAGGTTTACCTTCTGTACTGTTAAGGCCGTTCTTAACCGGGCGAACCACCAGTCCGGCGAACTTGTTTGGAGAACTGGGTATTGTATACGAACAGGGCCAGCGCGCACACATACATAGTTCCAGAGGTTCGGCCGAACTAGTTCTCTTCCTTAACCGACCGAACAAGGCGAAAGTTGAGACAATCGTAGACAACCAAAATGGCCGCCTTCGTAGATTGAGACGACGAGGCATTTGCGGTAGTTTTCGTTTTGAGTGAACTCTTGGAAGCCGGGGAAGAGGAGAAAAGAGGAAAAGAGCGCAAGAGAGGGAAATGTCAAGTGAGTCGATAGCCGCCATGCCGTCCGCCATTTTCCTCAGCTTTGTACATGCGCACAACAGCTCTCCCCGAGCAACCAATTAGAGCGCAGGATCGGCCAAAGGATCGCGAGGGTTCCCACGACACGCTGTGCAGACCTCAAACCTAGTTCGGCAAACCTTTCGAACCAGGGTTTGGGAAGAAGTGTTCGGTCGGTTAAGAAACAACATGCGCGTATCTAGTTCGCCGTACTCTTCGAACCTAGTTCGCGAACCAAAAGTTCGCCCGGTTAAGAACGGCCTTTAGACTGGGATAACATGGTTGGTATATAAAAAAAAATATTGCCTTAGCTGTAGTTAAAAACTGGGCATAGAATGGGTGTACATTGGGGCATGTGTAACCTAGTGTTCAAGACAGTTCTGGTTATCTCTTTGGATGGTTGGAACAAGGAATAGTGGAATTAATTTGTTGTTCTGCAGCGATCGTCAAATGTGTCAGGACCATGGTAGCCATTCGGGCTACCGCCCTGAACAAAACTGGTAGCCCGAAAAAAATTCTGGAAGCTGGAGTGGCTGCTAGGTTCTGATTCATCTCAGAATTCCTGCTCGCCATTCGGGCTACCGCTACCAGACGGTAGACGGTAAATTTGGTAGCGAAAGCGAGCGGGCGAGCGCATTTGACGATCGCTGGGGCTGGCTGGTTGATGAAGTTCTTTTGCGCAGCATAGGAAAAACAATGAAATACTTGTTTGTTGCATGGTGTGTGAATGACCGGGGCAAGTGATGCACTGGTGTTCGGTTTGTTATGTTTCACGTTCATATTTATTGTTGTGTTGTGGAATGGTAGAGTAGTGAAGTGTGTGGTTCTGTAAAACTGTTGCATGTTCACCTACTTCCAAGACACGATCAGTGGCCATATAAAATCATACAATGCAGAGCCACTTTGTGCCTAAAACTTTCTTCTTCTTCTTCTTTTTTCTGGAAACCCAAGCACTGCCTTTTAGGATCAGGGGGAATTGAATTGTGTGTTACATGTATTCTGAAATGATTCATTTAGCCCTATATGTGTCGTGAACAATTTTGCTGTTAGGCATTAAGAACTTTGGCAGATTTTCACGAAATCAGCTTTGCGTTAGTGTTTTTCGGTTGATAGCTGCTTCCTTCGATTGTACAATTTTCGTTTTGGGATTTGTCGTGTGTGATGCTATCTGACTTTTCTAGTCCCGTTTTTATGTAGCGTCCTCAGAATGTCTGCTTCGATCAGACTCTGTGTGTGTGCTTGCATGTGTGCGTGTGCGCATGATGAAAATTGGGATTGGGATTGAAAATCAGTTGCTTATGAATGAAGCCAGAAAAATGCATTCGAAGATGGTGCAGCATGAAGTTTGAGTTTTGTGTGGATCATTGATGCTCTAAATTTCAAAGTCCCCAGTAGAAATTCTTAGGCTGTTGAGCTGTGATTCTGTGTAAATGTGACTGGAGAGAGAACCAGCCTCAACTCCCTCACAAGGCAGTTCATGCAGCAGCGCACCCAAACTCTGCTGAGAAAATTCCACAAGGTTTGCGCAGATACTGGCAGATTGGTGTTCCATGGATGTTTATGTAGTTATTACAGGGTAGTGTGAAAATGGTTGTATGTTCATTTGGTTTTCACCCGGCTGTACAGAACAGTTGCCACATTACTGGGGTAATGGTACGTGTATTAACTTACCTTTTTTTTTTTTTTTTTGCATGACTTACCTTATTTTTTGCATTTCCTAAGTTTTCTCAGTTGCTTGCATCTGTGCTTGATCTTTCTTTCCTTTGCTGTTGTTGTTGGTTGTTGCTGTTGTTGATGACTTTTTTCCTTTTTTTTTTTCTTTTTTTTTCCACCAAGACCACATTTCATATCCCAACACAATTTTGCTTGGGTTCACTCACCAACCTGAAGTACAGAAATGCTGCTGGGAACTGAATAATCTGGTGTGTGTGTGTGTGTGTGTGTGTGTATGTGTGTGTGTGTGTGTATGTGTGTGTGTGTGTGTGTGTGTGTGTGTGTGTGTGTGTGTGTGTGTGTGTGTGTGTGAGTGAGAGAGAGAGAGAAAGAGAGGCTCACAGAGAGGAAGTTGGCTTACAGAACCCCCATCTCCTTTCAGCACAAAGTCATATACTTGAACCAAACCATAATATCAAGAGTCTGGTTACAGTTAACTGTTACACAGATCATGATAATACGTATGATTATATAACAACATTGTCAACAGTTGTTGTTTTTGTTGTTGTTTTTCCTGTCTTCGTGGGCAGGATCTCTGACTTCTGTACAGGCCTTTGATTTTATCTGTTGCTTGCACTTTCCAAGGGTGTACGCATGTATTTTGTTTCTAGTCTCAATGTACTCACAAGGTGTATTTGCTTCACCAAGAAGGTTCATACATACTTGTATTGAAAAAAGAAGAAAAAAAAAGAGGAAAAAGTGATTGTCTGTATCTGCGTTTCTGCACCCCTCCCCACCTCCCCCCTTCTTCATTGTAATTGTAGGTGTATGTACATTGTGTGTGTGTGTGTGTGTGTGCGTGTGTGTGTGTGTGTGTGTGTGTGTGTGTGTGTGTGTGTGTGTGTGTGTGTGTGTGTGTGTGTGTGTGAGAGAGAGAGAGAGAGAGAGACATAGAGAGTAAGAACACTTTATTGTTCCCGCATGAGAGAGAGTGACAGTGTCATTGAAATCATATTTATTCCTGAATGCCTCCTTGAACAAGTTTAAAGGTTTGTCAGTAAAGGATCGTCTTCTCTCGCTTAAGCACAGTGTACATTGTGTGTATGATATTTATAACCAGAGACAAGAGTTCACCGAGTTTATGGTTTTGTTGAAAGTATGATATCCAGAACTTGAGTTATTCCATTCAAACTGTGTGTGGTGTTTATTGTCTGCTGAAAATGTGCAAAAATGATAAACCATGTGTGTGTGTGTGTGTGTGTGTGTGTGTGTGTGTGTGTGTGTGTGTGTGTGTGTGTGTGTGTGTGTACATGCTTTTGTGTGTGTGCGTGCATGTGTGTGTGTTTTTGTGTGTGTGTGAGAGAGAGAGAGAGAGGAAGAGAGAAAAGCCGCACTGTATGATGTATGTACAAGAGAACTGTTTATTGGAAGAAACAACAAATAAAGTTATTTCAATACAACTCAAAATACTGGGTTCCATTCCGTCTTTGCTAAGCCAGTTTATGTTTGGGAACAGTTTCGCTCGTGAGTGTCGCCTGTACGCTTGAAATACTCAATCTTGATGATGAACACAGCTCTTAATATCATTCACTGTTGTTAACACTTTGCGCGAGCGGTCGAACATTCAAATTCTATGACCGTTGTTACACTACTGGAGCGTTCAGTGCGTTTATCGAGTACGCTGCTGTTGGCTCAGTGCCGCCATTACAGACGCTGTCACTATCCAGGTGTCTTAGTGGTGTGATGATAGATACCACGAAAACAGCTCAGAATGATATGTGAACATACAGATGGTAGCATTAGCCGCTTTAATACATTTTTTTTTTTTTTTTTTTTGGTCTGTGTGTACAGTAGCCTATCTGAGTGAGTGAACAGTGTTTGACTGGTTTTTAGCTTAATGGCGAAACGACCTGTTCAACCGTCCAAGGGTGATATCAAAGACGGAACAATGCCAGCACAAATTTTAATTGTAATTGTAGGTTTACGTACATTGTGTGTGTGTGTATGTGTGTGAGAGAGAGAGAGACAGACAGACAGACATAGAGAGTAAGAACACTTTATTGTTCCCACATGAGAGAGAGTGACAGTGTCATCAGTGAAACCAGATTTCAAATTTTGGGCTCCCAGCTTGGGGTTCAGACTCCCGACCTGAGCATTGAAAGTCCAACACAGTTATGTTTGTTTGTTTGTTTGTTTGTTTGTTCTTCAAAGCCCTCTGTGGGCATGTGAACAAGAAAAAAAATGAAAAGACCACAGCAACAGAAATAAAACACAATCAAACAAAGTGAAAGCTAGACTGTCCCGGTTCCCCGATCAATGTGAAATCTTTTTTTTTTTTTTTTTTTTGGCATTTGTTGGTTTCCAGATTGGTAGTTTCATTCATTGGTTGGTAAAATACACTGGCATAGGCAGAGGCTTGAAAAATCAAACGGGGTGCAACCTGGTGCATTCTGACAGCAAACGGTTTACTCACAGCATGAACCAGATTTCAAGGATTTTTTTTTTAAATTTGGCGGAAACTTTCTTTTTTCTGGGACTGCGGTATTTGTAGACTGTGACAACATTTTCAGCACGAAGAAGGGGGAGGGGGGAGAGAACAGATACTCTTGCCCGCCCCCCTCCCCCCATTTCTAAGAATGAGGGGGGGTGGGGCGAATACCCCCGCCCCCTCCCGGTTCCTACGCCAGTGAAGTATTCAGTTGTTTGCACGTCACACCGGCATTGCCAAAAAATCCAAGCGCTTCATACAACAATAAACACCCTACTCTTTGCTGACAGTGAGCATTGGAGCACATCGGGTTCAGCACGCCAATGACTAACATGTGGTACCGTAGCACAGTATACAGCCGATATTGGGAAATGCCAATAGGCAAAAGCCGGCACAATAGCGTGGACATACTGAGAGCGCGTCAGTTTTATTGCGTGCGCACTTATCTCTGGGACAGTGCCAAACTACTACAAAACACTCGCCGAGCCTTTCCCGTGTCTTTGATATTGCTGATCAATAGCAAGTCGATAGGTCTGCGCGTTTACAGGGACGCTGTCACGGAGGCGAATCAAAATGGCGGAAGTGTTGTGTTCAGTTTGGTTCGTGTGTGTGTGTGTGTGTGTTTGCTTGTTTTGTTGTTGTTGGTGGTGGTGGTGTGTGTGTGTGTTGTTGTTGTTGTTGTTGGGGTGTGTTTGTGTTGTTGTTGTCAGTTGTTGCTGTTGTTGTTGTTGTTTGTGTGTGTGTGTGTGTGTTTGTTGTTGCTGTTGTTGTTTGCGGTGACTCAGGCTGGCTTATTAATTATCTTGTTCTACGTAGGCAGAAGCGCACCGCGTCAAGTACTTAAAAGACGATATTATCTGGTTGCGGATTGAAAACCAGCTAGACAGCGTCTATTTGTGGCTATTTTTAGTCACTTTTGTCGATCGACATGTAGCCCGGTACAGAAATGGAAGCGCTAGGCCACAGGCAGTCACATGTCTCTACTGTTAGAAGCCGCAAAGTCATGAAAAGATCTGTTCATACATTTTGGCAAACATCCGTAAATCGTAAGCGGCAGCTCAGTTTCAGTTCTCCGCCCTCAGAACTCAAAACGAACGTAGAGTTAAGACTTGTTAGCAGCAGCAGCGAAAGGTGAGGCGTTGGACTGCCCAGGTGGGTAGGCGGGGTCGCTGTAGGCCGGAGGGGGTGGGGCTGGCTGCCCGGGGGTGAAGCCGTACTGCTGGGTGTACCCCGGGGGTCCGGACTGGTAGGGTGGGGGTCCGTATGGTCCAGGCTGCCCCCAGGCCGTGTTTGAGTTTGAGTACTGCGCTGTGGAAGAAATATTTATTCAGTCATGATTAGTTTGAAGGTTGGGGTGGGGATAGTATGGGGTAAGGTCAAGTTGTGATGATGTGTCTTCAGTGCTTTCAAAGCTGGGAATAAATAAGCTTGCTGTATGCCACACACACACACACACACACACACACATTGGCACACTGGCACACACACCGCGTAATAGTTAAATTCGACAAGGAACTTAGTGGATACCCCCCCCCCCAAACACACACACACACACACACACACACACATGAGGCCGTATTGTCAGGACAGTGAATGCCTGTCACCATTAATCAAACAGTCAACATCAACCCGGAAGTGTGAATTCAGTGAATACTGATCCGTCTGTGGTCTTCGAGACCAGAAGAGTTCCGTTGTCCCAATGGCTCAGTGTGTGTGTGTGTGTGTGTGTGTGTGTGTGTGTGTGTGTGTGTGTGTGTGTGTGTGTGTGTGTGTGTGTGTGTGAATCCTAGTCGTCACATCAATGCAGCTTTGTGCGTGTTTCAGTAAAACCTATTCGTTACTGTCGAGTCGTACCTGAGTTCGCGTTCACCACGGTAACGCCATTTGCGGGTTGCCGCACTGGATGCACCACAGTCCCTTTTGAGCCTTGAGACTTAACGCAGCAGCAGATGACAGTGATAATAATGCTGATACCGACGATGCTGCAGATGACGATGAGACCGATGAACCCTGCGCTTGAAACGAGGAGAAATAATTATGTCATCGTCCGTGCTCTTCTTAAACAAGAACTTACTAACTCACCCACTCACTCACTAGACTAACTTACATACTAACTTACTAACTCACCCACTCACTCACTAGACGAACTTACATACTAACTTACTAACTCACCCACTCACTCACTAGACGAACTTACATACTAACTTACTAACTCACCCACTCACTCACTAGACTAACTTACATACTAACTTACTAACTCACCCACTCACTCACTAGACGAACTTACATACTAACTTACTAACTCACCCACTCACTCACTAGACGAACTTACATACTAACTTACTAACTCACCCACTCACTCACTAGACGAACTTACATACTAACTTCCTAACTCACCCACTCACTCACTAGACTAACTTACATACTAACTTACTAACTCACCCACTCACTCACTAGACTAACTTACATACTAACTTCCTAACTCACCCACTCACTCACTAGACTAACTTACATACTCACTTACTAACTCACCCACTCACTCACTAGACTAACTTACATACTCACTTACTAACTCACCCACTCACTCACTAGACGAACTTACATACTCACTTACTAACTCACCCACTCACTCACTAGACGAACTTACATACTCACTTACTAACTCACCCACTCACTCACTAGACTAACTTACATACTCACTTACTAACTCACCCACTCACTCACTAGACTAACTTACATACTCACTTCCTAACTCACCCACTCACTCACTAGACTAACTTACTTACATACTCACTTACTAACTCACCCACTCACTCACTAGACTAACTTACATACTCACTTACTAACTCACCCACTCACTCACTAGACTAACTTACATACTCACTTACTAACTCACCCACTCACTCACTAGACGAACTTACATACTCACTTACTAACTCACCCACTCACTCACTAGACGAACTTACATACTCACTTACTAACTCACCCACTCACTCACTAGACGAACTTACATACTCACTTACTAACTCACCCACTCACTCACTAGACGAACTTACATACTCACTTACTAACTCACCCACTCACTCACTAGACGAACTTACATACTAACTTACTAACTCACCCACTCACTCACTAGACTAACTTACATACTAACTAACTTACTAACTAATTAAGTAAGTAACTAACTAACCAAATAATTAATTAACCAACTCGCTAACCAACCAACTCACTAACTAACTAGCCAACTAACTAACAGCAACAACAACAACCCCTCGTGGATGAGCCGTCAAATCAGTCAGCTATGATTCAGGCTGTACATCTATATAGTTCAACAACGGAGAGAGCAGTAAAGTAAGTTGTGCTGGTCTAGTGGATGTAATGCTCACCTCAGAATAAAATCACAACAGCCGTTGTTACAACATCCGTGTTCACACCATGTTGTCCGGATTCCGAAGTAGCGGCTGCTGTCTTCTACGGTACAGAAATCCCCTCCGAACACCACATCTGGAGGGAAAAAAATCAGATAGTTGACACGGGGGATAGGTAAAACTGGACGCGAGTGCTTCCGATGCTACCTTCGAATAATTGTGAGCATGCACTCGTCTTTGTTTTGCAGTAACGCGTTAGTCAAAGTCGCTGTCTGGTTGCGAAACGGCCTATTTTCTCAGTTTCACACCGACAGATCGAAGCCGTCCGTTGCCGGGGAAACACACGGTGCTATTCAAATTTGAAAAGGGAAACTGACACTCCGTCAGTTTGGAAACACTCTGTACTACACTCTGGTAATCTTAAAGAATAGTATACGAAATTCTGGGAGCTATTTGCACGCACTTTTTCGGGTGCTTTCGGTTCTGCTCGATGCAAAGAGACGTAAGACACCCTCACCTGCTCACTTTGACCCCTCCTTCCCCACATGTGGGTGCAAATAATTTATTTCATTTCACATGTAGGGATATGCATGAAATTCCAGTGCACCATTTTGGTTGCTGATCACATGGGCACAACATCATCACTACTGGGGTAATTTCGTATACTATTCTTCAAGATTACCCTACACTCTATAGTAAACATGTTGTAGGGAGCGTGAGTTGTTCGTGGCAACGGCCCGTCTGCGTGGACACATCGTAAACTATAGACATTGAAATGGCGAAGCGACCCGTAAACTGTTGTACGGTGTGGAAAAGGTTTATATTTTGATGTAGAGATTGAGTGGGGCTTCAGCAACCCCAGCAGGCAGTCTCCTACACAGAAGCCAAGACTCTGGTAAAACATCAGTACAAGACAATCTGGACGGCGCAACACAATCCCCCATCTAACGACCAGATACCACAGCTCCAGACAGACCACCATCTTCAGACTACGAACTGGACACTGCAGACTGCGTGCCCACCTGTGCCGCCTTGGGCTGTCACACTCACCAGACTGTCCGTGCGGAACAGCCCCTCAAACCGGCCCCGGAACACATTCTGCAGTCCTGCCCCCTCTTCAAAGAAGCAAGGACACAACACTGGCCGAACGGAGCCACACTGGCAGAGAAACTCTGGGGCAGCAAAACAGACCTCTTGAAGACCACTGCCTATATAAAGACCACAAACCTAATCATCTGAGGCGGAGTCCAGAACAGGGAACGCAGAAGAAGAAGAAGAAGAAGAAGAGTGGGGCTTCCTCTCAAGAGGGTATCGATGCTGAAGTCATACGGTAATGCTGTCGTAAAAGCTACGTGCTTGATGAAACAGGACATTTAACGGGTGACCCTAAAATTAGGGACATTTGTACTGAATATCGTCCACTTTAACATTAACACTTTAGCGCAGAAATGATAGTCCTAAGTCCGCCTTAGTAAGAAGGAAGTCGGACATTTACCGATGTCCGTCCCGAATATGAAATCCCGAACAAGCGTACTAAATTATGTTAATAATTATTTTGTGCTACGATTGCTGACGCCATTTCAGCTGTCAATGTCAGTCACCATTCTGTCGCTGTTACACTTTTCCCGGAACAGGGGTGGGGGTGGGGCGAGGGGGGGGTTAATGTTTTTGACACTTGTACAGCGGTAGATCCGTGAAAGCTGTAACGAGCTACTGTCTGAGAGCAGTTTAGATAACTTTCTAGAGCACCTGACCAGCGCGTTACTCACAGAGTGTAACGACAAATTGTCCACTTTTGCTGATTTGCGCTCAAGTTTGTGCACACATACCCAATAAATACTGGTGTTTCAACCGTACAAAAATGTTATTTCCTCTCTATCTCTTTCCTTTTTCTTTCTTTGTTTTTTTTCTGTCTTTTTTTTAAAAAAAATCACTCTGCAAGCCTACATTCATAATTATTATACACATCAACAAAACCTCAGGGATAAGTGTCTACAAAAGAAAATTCTCTGAAACACCGTGTACGTACATGAACACGATTAAATTCAGCGATCAAAATATCAATAAAAAAAAATAAAGTACAAACTGACCAAAAGAAGCAGCCAAGAAAACTGCAGGCGCAATCCACAACGCGTCCATACTGCGTATGTTATTCCAGTCACAGTGACTGAGGTCGGTGAATATAGTCGCTTGTGGGAATCAGTCGCTTACAGGAGATATATATAATTATAAGAATGATCTGAAGTCACGCACAAGGTACTGAGCAATGCGGTGTGACATTGTGAAAGGGTCGGGTGGTCGTCATGACACGGCATTCAATGTGTGGTGAAAAGCTTCCCTGGCCGTTTCATGAATGTATTGCAGCGTGTGCGTGCGTGCTTGCGGGGTGTTTGTGTGTGTGTTTGTGTGTGTGTGTGTGTGTGTGTGCGTGCGTGTGTGTGTGCGTGCGTGCGTGCGTGCGTGCAGTGTGTGCGTGCGTGCGTGCAGTGTGTGCGTGCGTGCAGTGTGTGCGTGCGTGCGTGCAGTGTGTGTGTGTGTGTGTGTGTGTGTGTGTGTGTGTGTGTGTGTGCGCGCGTGCGTGCGTGCGTGCAGTGTGTGTGCGTGCGTGCGTGCGTGCGTGTGCGTGTGTGTGTGTGTGTGTGTGTGTGTGTGTGTGTGTGTGCGTGCGTGTGTGTTATTACAGTTAGCGGTAGAGGTCGTAAGTACGCGTGGTTGTCTTACGTTGTTCACTGGAACGTGGGAACGCGTGTCAAAGAGGGTGGGTGGGTGTGTGTGAGTTTCACGTCCTTTTCCACCACGTAAGGGTGATATCAAAGACGGGGCAACGAGAAAAAAGGCCAGCACAAATATTTGGCCCCAGCCAGGATTCAAACTCACGACGTGACCCGACCATTGAAAGCCAGTGTGTGCCAGTCTTCACTGTTTGATTTGCGTCACTGATCTGTACTTGTATATAAATGGGTAAGTGTAAGAGGTGTGCAAATACACGTCTTCAATCTAACTGCAAGCGGCCAAGCTCGAGATAGACCCGAACCTCTTACACGGGGTGTAATCAATATGGGCCGGGAGTGTTTCCGGTGCTACTCCGCTTCAAAAAGTTACCCGATTTTCTCTCACGCAAAACCCGATGTCAGTCTGAATAGGAGCCTGCGCGCGTCTTTACATTGTACTGAATAACGCCGGCTTTAGTGAAAGTGGTTTTCTAGTTTCTTTCTCGCCGACATACCGGCCGAATTAAGTTCCGGCCGTTGGCAACACTCGGTGCTACCAGAGTACTCAAGTTTAAAAATGAAAACACTCGATGCTCAAGTTTAAAAAAAACATTCAATGCTACTCAAGTTTAAAAATGGAAACTCGATGCTCAAGTTTCTTCTTCTTCTTCTGCGTTCCCTGTTCTGGACTCCGCCTCAGATGATTATGTTTGTGGTCTTTATATAAGCAGTGGTCTTCAAGAGGTCTGTTTTGCTGCCCCAGAGTTTCTCTGCCAGTGTGGCTCCGTTCGGCCAGTGTTGTGTTCTTGCTTCTTTGAAAAGGGGGCAGGACTGCAGAATGTGTTCCGGGGTTTGAGGGGCTGTTCCGCACGGACAGTCTGGTGAGTGTGACAGCCCAAGGCGGCACAGGTGGGCACGCAGTCTGCAGTGTCCAGTTCGTAGTCTGAAGATGGTGGTCTGTTCATAACGTTGGAGCTGTGGCATCTGGTCGTTAGATGGGGGATTGTGTTGCGCCGTCCAGATTGTCTTGTACTGGTGTTTTACCAGAGTCTTGGCTTCAGTGTAGGAGACTGCCTGCTGGGGTTGCTCTTTTCTGCTGCCAGACTTGGCCAGTCTGTCTGCCTCTTCGTTTCCTGTGAGACCACAGTGAGCAGGGATCCACTGTACGGCGACCTTCATCTGTTGTGAGAGGGCGATGCTCAAGTTTAAAAATGGAAACACTCGGTGCTACTCAAGTTAAAAAATGGAAACATTCAATGCTACTCAAGTTTAAAAACGGAAACACGCGATGCTCAAATCTAAAAATGGAAACACTCGGTGCTACTCAAGTTTAAAAAAATGGAAACTATGTGTTACTGAAGTTTAAAAATGCAAACACTCGGTGCTACTCAAGTTAAAAAATGGAAACACTCTGTGCTACTCAAGTTAAAAAATGGAAATACTCTGTGCTACTTAATGGTATAAATGGAAGCACTCGGTGCTAATCAAGTTTAAAATGGAAACACTCGGTGCTACTGAAGTTTAAGAGACACACTTTCCTGGCGTAACCTCAGTCACGTGGCTAAAGGTCGAGCTAGCATTGGCTTGGTTCCCGAGTTACTCGTAGTAGCAGCAGAAATACTCCCGGCCATTTCTGTTACACCCCGTGTTACCAAACGACTCGTGATATATATCGATAGAAGGATAGTACTTCAGTCCATGTTTTGAGCAATGTAAATAAGGGAGACAATCGGCCTCGCTGTTAGCACGGGTGGTTAGAGAAGATGGCGGAGAATTATTTTGGTGCTAGTACAATTTGAAAATTTATTTGACGATTGCTTCTGGGTAATGCCACGTGTTTGAAATATGAGCATTCACCTGCCTGTATATTCTAGTAACGTTTTAAGCCGTTTTCTGGCTGATATGCCTGCTCTTTACTGGGCACAGCGCGCGAGATACAGTGTTGTTTGCACTTTTCACGAGCTGGTCGAACATTCATATTCAACGACTTGTAACACTACTGGAGCGCGGCTCAGTGTGGTCGCCGCGTCATCGAGTACTCTTCTCTTGGCTCAGTGCCAGCATTACAGACGCTGTCACTGTCTCAGGTGTCTAAGTGGTGTGATGATAGATACCACGAAAACAGCTCAGAACGATCTGTGAGCATGAAAATGGCAGCATTAAGCCGGCTCTTTAACTGGGCACTGCGGAGCGCCACAGTGCTGTCCACAGTTGTGACACAGTTGTGATTTGGGGGGTTTCCGCCGCTGTGGCGTCTCAGTTCCATCGGTTTGTCACCGAGCATTGCAGCAATTTGCTGTGTTCACTTTTGTAGTTCGTAGACACACCGAGCGCAACGACTGTGGTGTGCACATGTGTGTTTCGTTAAGAGCAGGCTTTAGCCGTAGCTACGACAAAAATCTTGTGGTTTCTTTCGTGGTAAAACTACTCGAACTAATCACGTAGGCTCTATTTACCGACCAAAGTAGCGGCAAGAGAAAATCCACCATTTTGCTTAACCTCCCGTTGTTAGGGAAGCTCTCCCTCCTATTGGGTGTCTTGTTATGGCGACCATCGACCCGTTCGATGTCGCAACGCGCCCGCATCATTATACTTGCATGCAGTTCATATCTGTCCTGAAAGGCCTGTGACCTACTCAGCCTCGGCCAGTGGTGACAAGGCTAGCGTGCGCAAAAATGGCGGCGTGGTGGAGTGCTCCGACCGTGTTCTTGGCTTTTTGTGTTGGTGAGATTTTGTGTTTTTTTTATTTTTTATGTCATTGCATAGCCAATTTTAGCGGTGAATATAATTGTGTAGGGCGTTCAAGAGACTGGTTATTATGAAAGTGATCGCTGATTTTTTTTTGTTTTTGTTTTTTGTTGTTCGTATATGAATGGAGGCCGGCGGGGGTGTACGGTTAATAAAAAAGGTGTGTGTGTGTGTGTGTGTGTGTGCGTGCGTGCGTGCGTGTGAGAGAGAGAGAGAGAGAGAGAGAATGTGTGTGTGTGTGTGTGTGTGTGTGTGTGAGAGAGAGAGTGTGTGTGTGTGTGTGTGTGTGCGCGCGCGCGCGCGTGTGTGTGCGTGTGCGTGTGTGGGTACGTGTGCGTGCGTGCGTGCGCGTGCGTGCGTGCGTGCGTGTGTGTGTGTGTGTGTGTTTGTGTGTGTGTGTGTGTGTGTGAGAGAGAGAGAGAGAGAGAGAGAGAGAGCATTTTGATACGACTAATCGCCCGTATATGTCAGGTGTGCACAAAACGCGACTGAATTTTTTTATTTATTTTTTTTGAGTTCGAAATGTTTTATTTTACACTCAGTCTTGCACTGCACATAGTTATGACCTGAAAATTAAGCTATGAGTAGACCAGGGGGAAAAGACCTGGGAAAAAAAAAAGATTTAATGCATTTACTTAAAAGATTAGAGTGGGTTAAGAACTTGTCTAAACTGCTCTTAAACACTAGCTCATCAGTTACAGCTTTTAAGGGTCTACCGCTGTAAAAGTGTTATACACAATAGTGACAATACTATCTGCCCCCCCCCCCCCCCACCCCCCGCCATATATATATTAAAAACTCATTAAAACTCGCAGTTTTACGGTCGAAATCAACAAACTCGTGTGGTGTATTTTCCGTAGTCGGGGGCACCTCATTGTGTAAACTCTCCATATATATTGTTTCGCTAAAATTTTTGCGTTAGCATTAAAGAGGTTCTCTGAGGTTGTTGAGGGAGCCTTTCACTTTCAGCTCTACTGAATAACTTACTTTGAACTAATCTTCAGCCAAAGACACCATGTATGTTTTCCTTCAGGTGTGACTCTCGGAAATGGAGACTTCTGTACCCGATACTCCAGTAGTTCCTTCTTCGGCACAACGACCACGTGGTGCGAATACGGGTGTTGTAAAAGCCGCTGTTGTGATTTTACACTGACGTGAGTATCCGCTAACTCAACTTTGTACCACCGGGTTTCACTACGCCATCCCTGTACCGGGTCCGCGCTTCTCTTGGCCCCTACGACGACGCCCAAATCGGGCTAACCGAGACCGAGCCGAGCTAAGTGAAACCTGAGGTGGGTGTTTGGGGGTTTAACGCCCTTTTCCACCACATAGGGTGATATCAAAGACGGAGCAACGATGACAAAGCCAGCACAAATATTTGGCCCCAGCCGGGATGGAACTCACGACCCGAGCATTAGAAGTCCAACGCTCTACCATTCGACCACCCCGGCCGCTCCCCTAAGTGAAACCTACGAAGAAGAAGAAGAAGAAAAAATCGGTGACAAGGAAAGTGGGCAGTTGCGAACAGCTTTGAGGTCCCCGTGTTATTTCACACTGGCAGTGTGCACAGAAGCGGTGAAAACTGTCGCATTCACCAGCACAGTACATCTTCAGTCTGTTTTAGAGATTATCAGTTGCCTGCAGGAGTAGCCCGTGCATACACAGACCCGCAGTATGCATGCATTTTTCGTGGCAACTTTGGGCTCTGCCACGAAAAATGCGTGATTGTTGCGGCAAGGGAGACAACTCATGCAGGCAATACTCTCTGAAACCGGCCGAAAATGTACTGTGCTGGTGAATGTGACAAAACTCACCGCTTCTGTGCACACTGTGAAATAGTAACACGTTGACCACAAAGAACTGTCTACTTTCCTCGTCACCGAGTATTTTTG
This sequence comes from Batillaria attramentaria, assembly GCA_018292915.2. Taxonomy (NCBI): domain Eukaryota; kingdom Metazoa; phylum Mollusca; class Gastropoda; family Batillariidae; genus Batillaria; species Batillaria attramentaria. The sequence goes on from JACVVK020000223.1 coordinate 171,102, forward strand.
GTTTTTCCTTCTTAGGTATCACTTGTCTCGGCGCAGGTCTCGGCTAGCCGATTTCGGGTCAGTGCAGAGGGTAAGCGTAGTGAAACCCGGTGGTACAGAGTTGCCGCTGACTGTACTCGCTGAACTTGCTTTTGGTTGTCGCTAAAGTTCATTTTTACGACATTCGCGGTTTCCGGTTAATTTAAAAGGAATAGATACGTTTTGCATGACAATGAAGAAAATGCAGCTGCCTTCCAACACTGAAAAAAAAACAAAAACAAAAAACAAAAATAACCAATTTTGAAAAGTTTGGATTTGTGTCATTTGCCACGCTAGGTGGCATCATAAAATTTTCAGTAGACATGTTTCTTTTTGACACTGTGCGCATTCGACTTCTTGAGGTGGGGTGGGTGGTTGGGGGTTTAACGTCCTTTTCCACCACATAGGGTGATACCACAGACGGGGCAACGATGAAAAAAGCCAGCACAAATATTTCGCCCCAGCCGGCCGGGATCGAACTCACGACCCGAGCATTTGAAGTCCAACGCTCTACCATTCGACCACCCCGGCTCCCCTCGACCTCTTGATCTTTTGAACAGAACGTGACTGTGTATAATAGGGAAGCTCCACATGCCATAATGGCCTTAAATGAGAGCAGTCGTAGGTGAAACTTTTGAAGCGGCATAGCAATGGAAAAAAAGGTGGTCAATTTTGATTACCCCTCCTTTAAAAGACTTTCCCTAAGCGCCGTGAGCACTCAGTAGGGTGGAGCCGTGCGCTATACCAAGTCTCCATCATCATCATCATCGTCGTCGTCGTCGTCGTCGTTTCGTCATCGTCGTCGTCGTCGTCACCATCATCATCATCGTCGTCCACGCTGTGTGGTCGCTGTTGTTGGTTGTCAGCCATGCTGTTGTCTCCGTGATGATTATTGCTGTGTCACGATGCCGCTTGACAAGGACACCGACGATGATAAAAGATGATTCTTTCTCTTCGTTTTAAGCACATGGATGATCGTTGCCATCGTCTTCGGGAGCGTCGTCTTCATCAGTGTTGTCGGTACCTGCATCTGCTGTCTCATCCACTCTCAAAAGAAAAGAAGAGGGGTCGTGGTTGGGCAAGCGCCTATGCGGTCTACCGTGTTCAACACAAACTCAGGTAAGACAGTCATAATCATAATATAATAAGACGTAGTTTTTATAGAGCGCCGCCCTCCAAATGCCAGGCACTCGCTGCGCTTATAATCTCTCTCTCTCTCTCTCTCTCTCTAGGACAGCATGTAAGATAGGCAGCAATGCCTAAATGCTCTATCCTGAATAAAAAAAAACGTATCATCATCATCTCTCTCTCTCTCTCTCTCTCAAACACACACACACACACACACACACACACACACTCTCTCTCTCTCTCTCTCTCACACACACACCACACACACACACACACACACCACACCACACACACACACGCGCGCGCGCGCGCACACACACTATTTACATCCGCACTTACAAACAATGTGGCAGGTGCAATGACATGGTACGCACATACAGGCCCAACAGACGTTAACTATCAAAACCTTCACGGAAGAGAAAAGTCTTCAGAGGGTGGGTGGGTGGGTGTTTAGGAGTTTAACGTCCTTTTCCACCACGTGTGGGTGATATCAAAGACGGGGCAACGAGAAAAAGGCCGGCACAAATATTTGGCCCCTGCCGGGAATAGAACTCACGACCCGAGCGTTGAAAGTCCAACGCTCTACCATTGGGCCACCCCGGCTCCTCTGGCAAGTGCAAGGACTCATGGTACACACAAACTGGCTCAACAGAAGTTCAGGATCAAAAAGTTTAACGGAGGAGAAAAGTCTTCAGATAATAACAATACTAACAATAATAAGAATAATAATTGCATGAAAACAGACGCTTTCTCAATGTTACTTTGCTCAAAGCATCTTTGCAATTTCAAACGGGCCAACGGTTTTATCATTATAATTTATAGAATTTTTTTCTCCACAGCTCAATACTCTAACACCACATGGGGTCAGCCTGTACCAACCGCTCCCCCTCCCTACGCCGCACCCCAGGGGTACTCCCAGCCGTACTCGCAGCAATATGGCTTCACGTATGGGCAGCCAGCCCCTCCCCCACCCCCTCCGGCCTACAGCGACCCCGCCTACCCACCTGGACAGTCGTACGCCTCACCCTTCGCTGCTGCTGCTGCTAACAAGTCTTAGCTGTTTGAGGAGGATTTGGATGTCGATCTCTAATTCAACGCTGTGATAGTTTTTGATCAATTCATCGCAGTGTGCGAGCTTGTGTGTGTGTGTGTGTGTGTGTGTGTGTGTGTGTGTGTGTGTGTGTGTGTGTGTGTGAGAGAGAGAGGGCACCCTTTTGCCCTCATGAGGTAGGTAAGTGTGTGTATCAGGTGGAGAGAGAGAGAGAGAACACGCTGTCTATTTCTATTTGTATTGTTGAAGAATATAATGTATGCACGTCAGTGGCGGCGGAAGACGGTATTTCCCCGGGTGGGGGGGGGGGGTCACGTGGTTTTTTTTTTTGTTTTGTTGTTGTTGTTGGTTGGGGTTTTTTTTTGTTTTTTTTGTTTTTTTGGGGGGGTGGCGGGGGGGGGGGGTCTTCTTTACTTTTCTTTAGTCCACGGGATTTAAGGGGGCGGGGGGGGGGGGGGGGGGCAAAAGATACTCCCCCCTCCCCCCCCCAAAAGGGGGGAAGAACAGGCACCGCTTCCGCCACGTATGTACCTCATGTGCTTCAGGTATAAGTAATTCGCTAGTCTGTGCAATGAATTAAGCCCTAAGAGAGAGAGAGAGAGAGAGAGAGAGCATGACCATGATACTGATTTCTTATTATCAACGGAAAACTTAAACACAAAGGTCAATTTTCGAACATTATGGCGCTACAGATACTACATAACTAAAAAAAAAGAACAACTTCACTACATAAGCATTAAAACAAAACTGAAAACCAAACCAGTCAGTCTCACACACACACACAGACACACACACACACAGACACACACACACACACACACACACACACACACACACACACACACACTTCGTCAGGGAGAAGAAACTGTTCATTTATAATGTATGATAATGTATGGACTTCATAAGAACTGCTGATGCGATTAGCAAAATATAATGTTATTTTAGTACAACTGAATATACTGTGTTCTTCGTTCTCTCTCTCTTTGTGTGTGTGTGTGTGTGTGTGTGTGTGTGTGTGTGTGTGTGTGTGCGTGCGTGTGCGTGCGTGTGTTCAATATATGACTGAACAACGAAAGCTTGTATAGCGGTGGACTGCAAAGTTTCAGTGTTCTGGCCGTGAGTTCGAATCCCGGCTGATGCCAAATATTTGTGTTGTCTTTTACCTCGTCTCTGATGTCATCCGCATAGGGCGGAGGGGGAGGAAGGGAGGGGGGGGGGCACGTTAAACCTTAAATAACCACCCAAATCTGGCTGAATGAGCAATTCTTCATAATCAAGTAAATCCTCATTCTTAAAGTCCCACATGTTCGTAACGAGTTCTATGCGTAGTGGAGGGGAGCCGGGGTGGTCGAATGGTAGAGCGTTGGACTTCTAATGCTCGGGGCGTGAGTTCGATCCCGGCTGGGGCCAAATATTGTGCTGGCTTTATCATCGTTGCCCCTAAACACCCACCCACCCCTATACGTAGTGGGAAAGGACGATAAACTCTCAAACACCCAAGCCGCCCACACTTCATAATCAGTTCTGAGGTGAAAAAAAAAAATGTCGCTTACAAAGGTGTAAGGCTGTCTGCCAAATGAATAGATGTTCCTTTCGGCCAATGCGACAATTGTCGTGACTGTGCGGTTTCTTAACAGTAGAGAAATTTGGCCTAACGCTTCTCGGCATATCTGCACTACAGGTCGATCGACCAACTGAAGTCGCTATCATCAGCGCCGTGTAGCTGGTCTTTAGTCCGACACCAAATAAAGTCGTCTGCTCGTTACGCGGTACGCTTATACGTGGGAGGGGGGAGGGGGTGTTTGGGAGTTTAACGTCCTTTTCCACCACATACGGGTGATATCAAAGACGGGGCAACGATGAAAAGGCTAGCACAATATTTGGCTCCAGCCGGGATTCGAACTCACGACCCGACCATTGGAAACGCTTACCACAATGGTTTCAGATGCTATAATAATAATAACAACAACAATAATAATAATAATAATAACTGAGGTTTGTATAGGCGCTTTACCCAGTTTCTTGAGTTGGCTCAAAGCGCCGCGAACTGAACCCAACGCGCACGCTCACGTGAATCACACACATTCTCTCACACTCTGGACATGACCACATTACAATCACGTCAGTGGTGCGGAGCCACGTACGAGAAGGAAAAAATTCTTTGCCTCCAGTGATTCTCGAACCTGACCTCTCGCATTGGCGACAAAGTCTCTTAACCGCTAGACCACCGACCGCCCCACGTGACCCAAGTGACTGAATCGGAGGCACAGGTTAAAGCACATTCGATGATAAGTTTCCACAACGTTGTTCCACGCACTGAGACTTAACGATCTGCAATCTCAGCAAAAAGCCGCAACAGTGTGTGTGTGTGTGTGTGTGTGTGTGTGTGTCAGTGTGTGTGTGTGTGTGTGTGTGTGTTTTGAATGCGACTCTTTCGACTGTGCATAATCCAGACAACTCTGTCACAGTTGCAGAGTTTTCAGCGTTTCGGAGGCTATTATAAAACCAGAGCGCGAGTTTTCCGTGACACCAACGTGCTTTTGGTAAGTGAGCGAGACATATTGCTGTAGTGTCTGGCGGGTGTTGAGTGCTGCACGATCTTTCTCGATCAATGTCAAAACGCAAACGGACCTGTGAAATAGGCTGCCCCTGGAAAGGTGTTTTAGGGACGCTGAAAACCTATGGCAGAGTTGACTGTGCAGTTTGCACAGTCGGACAGCTCTTTATAACACACTGTTTGCGCTTTTAATCCCTACACTTCACACAAAATACTCTTCCCTGACCGAGCAAACGTTGGCATACAACGCATTCTGAGGGCCAAAGTGCATGTAGCGGGATAGCAAATGCATGCATTATGTCAACAGACTTGCGTGTGATACTGATAGCGCTTTAGTTCCGTTTCTGAGCGAGTGCCAAACTGCTTCAAAATAACCGTCTTCTTATGTGGCGCCTTTGTTATCTATACAATAGTTTTATGTATGGTGCCTAGCGTTGAGCATGTGGCCTATTGTGTGTGGGGTGTTAACGGCTGTGCAACGTAACCTGTGCAAAACTGGTTTGTGCTGAAATACGCACAAGCATCGTACACACACACACACACACACACACGCACACACGCACGCACGCACACTGGCTCGCGCGAGCACGCACCACACACGAAAGCCATGTATTGTGCTTCAGTGTAGTGTGTGTGTGTGTGTGTGTGTGTGTGTGTGTGTGTGTGTGTGTGTGTGTGTGTGTGTGTGCGCGCGCGCACTTCCTGCATGCATGCATGTGTGTGTATGTACGTGTCTGGTTTGTGTTTGTCAGTCTCCATTTTCGTTTGATTTACGTCAGCACATGACTAATATCTATAACGGTAAGAGGTGCCAAAAAAGGTAGCCGAACGCGAGAATAAACCCTGAAATCTGACCCGAACCTCAGTCTTACCAACGAAAAGTTAACCCTTTCACTGCCGCTTTCGCATTATTTCATGACTGGCAACAATGGGCCACCTGTTACATTAGTTGAAAATGTTAAATGTGCATTTTCCAGTAGTTAGGGGAAAAAAGCTCTTTGACGCAGAAGAGACGTTATCCGTGAGTGAACTGAAACGCGTCTGGCAGTGAAAGGGTTAAAGGGGCAAATGCTACCAGATGGTTCTGAGCTGGTGTGGTGATATCTATCATCACACCACTAAGACACCTGCACAGTGACAGCGTCTGTAATGCTGGCACTGAGCCAACAAAAAGTACTTGAAGACGCCGCGACCACACTTAGCGCTCTAGTAGTGTAACAACAGTCGCAGAATTTGAATGTTCGATCGCTCGCGCAAAGTGTAAACAACATTGTATCGCGTTTAGAGCTGTACTAATCATCAGGTAGTAATCAGCATGTAGCTCGAAAAGTGGCTGAAAATCCGTCATTTTGATGGCTCCCTTCCACCATATAGCTTTCGGTTTCACTCGTCACTGGTGGGTGTTTGGGTGGGTGTTTGGGAGTTTAACGTCCTTTTCCACATAAGGGTGATATCAAAGACGGGACAGCGAGATAAAGGCCAGCACAATTATTTGGCCCCAGCCGGGATTCGAACTCGCGGCCCGAGCATTGAAAGTCCAAAGCTCTTACCATTCGGCCACCCCGGCTCTTCACTCGTGACGTCACCTTATCAACTGTCGCGACCCCTCCGGTCGTCGTCCGAGAGGCTTGTCAAAATTCCCATATTGAGCGCTCTTTCGTTTTGTCGCACCAACCATTTTGGAATTCGCTGCTTGCAAATCTGAGAAATACGCCAACACTGTCTGTTTTTGATAGCATTCTTAAAACGTTTCGTCCAGTAATTTCTTGTGCAGAGCCTTCCAGTAATTTTTTGTGTGACTAGTCAGTTTCACCAGTGCATGTCTGTCCATCGTTTGTAAAATTAAAATGTGCGTGAGTGTCGGTGAGTGACTGGCTGATCCGTCGCGGCCGGTTCTGGTGTTCAAACGCATCCACACCGCACCAAATACGTTTCTCCAGATATCTGATGGTTACACGAGTGACAGTCAGATATCATGATGTTTGTGATTTCCGATATAATTATGTTTATGAGTGGTTTTATAGTTTAAGAGCGTCAGTGCTTTGGACTCATACGTGTGTGTGTGTGTGTGTGTGTGTGTGTGTGTGTGTGTGTGTGTGTGTGTGTGTGTGTGTGTGTGTGTGTGTGTGTGTATCCCGGCTGGGGCCAAATATTTCTTCTGGCTTTTTTTATCGTTGCCCTGTCTTTGATATCACCCGTATGTGGTGGAAAAGGACGTTACACCCCAAACACCCACCCACCCCCCTGTGTGTGTGTGTGTGTGTGTGTGTGTGTGTGTGTGTGTGTGTGTGTGTGTGTGTGTGTGTGTGTGTGTGTGTGCGCGCGGGCGCGCGCGAACGAGAGATTAGATTTACTTGTGTGCCTGACTGAGGCTTCTGTTAGTGCAAGTTTTAGTTGTTATTATTATGTCTTATTATTATGTGTTATGGTGGCCTATAATTTCCCTTCTGGGATTAATAAACTAATCTGAATTTGAACACAAGCCTAAATAGCAAGCTAGTCTGTTTTTACCTACGTATCACCGAGCGCGTTTCCCCACCCTGTCGGGGAGCCGGGGTGGTCGAATGGTAGAGCGTTGGACTTCTAATGCTCGGGTCGTGAGTTCGATCCCGGCTGGGGCCAAATATTTGTGCTGGCTTTTTCATCGTTGCCCCGTCTTTGATATCACCCTATGTGGTGGAAAAGGACGTTAAAGCCCCAAACACCCACCCACCCTTCCCCACCCTGTCAGTGCTAGCGTCGAATCCGTACCCGCCGTCAAGGAAGCTTTTTAACCCCCATTGTATGTTTTGTTATGACGACCACCCGACCTCTTCAGTTTTGCACAGCACCCCTGTGTTACGAGATTGTGGATCAGTCTTGTCTTCTCATTACTCCAAGCGCCCACCGGTACGAGGTCAGTGTGACTGGACAAACACACAAAGAATGGCGGCGTTGTGCATTGCTCCTGCATTTTTCTTGGCTCTTTGTTTCGGTGAGATTTTGATTAACGTGAGAATATTATTAATTGCAGTTAAACTTGTTTGTTGAACATTATTGTATATGAATGTTCAGGGTGCTTAAAAACTGAGAGAAAAAAAAACAACTTTTCATAGCGCTCTAAACAGCGCCCGTACATAGCACGACATAAAATATTATAAAAGCAAACTTCGCTTATTTTGCTTGTAAATTTTCAAAAATCAGATTGGCTTCAGAACGTTTCTAAACCGCACATAAATTTTAGGTCACTGGTTTACTGACACGGACCGACCGCTGTAATAATCGTTATTAACATCTGAACCCCTCCCCCATGAACTGCACAAAGGAGGAAGTTTAATAGTAGTGGTTTCGAGTCTCAATTAGGCGGTTATCCTGTGCAACGAGTTAGTAGGTGTTTGTACAGACTTCAATATAAGTCAAGGACCACCTTGACAGACAGGTCTAGTTTTTAAGAATTCACAAAATAGAGATCAAGGAATCTTTCAAAAGTTTTTGCTGTGAAAGTGTTAAAGGGTTAACAATGCATCCTGCAAAGCTTGCTGAAGCTGAAAAAACACCATGTGCTGCACGGACATCTTCCAGGAATTTTAGCCAAATTTGCACGTGGTCCTTGACTTATGTTGAAGTCTGTGGCATAGTTTCGTCTGTTTTCAGAGTGGGCTGCGGCAGGGACTTACTGCTACTTCAGTGGTTCATACTTCAGTAGTTCAAACTACAGATACTGTGCCTACGGCTGCTGCAGCACTAGCTGTTGTAGCTATGATTATGACGATTATTATGATTCCGCACTGGCGTGAGTATATAATTATATAGTTTTCATTTCAATTTCGTTCTCCTACAGCGATTGGTCGAGAGCCATGGGATAGCCCTCGATGTACCTCTAAGGGAAAGGTCGTTGATCTTTTGGTAAACAAAAGGTGATACCCACGTAAACAATGCCCGAGTCCCTATCTAAAGCCTACCAGGCTTAAAATATTCCACTGCCCTTGACGTTGCGGTAAACCAGCCAATCAGGTGCGGTCCGATGAGCGCTTGACTGTCGTCTACTGTTTCCATGCTGCGAACCCGTGAAATCGTTTCGGATATAGCTCGATCAGTCGAAGATTACGTGCAAACGGTACGTAACTGATATGAAATCATTTAATGACTATCACTAAATTCAACATGCGCCTACGCAGACCGATTTTTTTTTTTTTTTTTTTTTTGGCCGACTTGTGGACACAGATCTCGCAAATCCAACAAAAGATTCGCCAAACGGGAAGTTGTCTGCCACTGTGATCATTTCTGCAGCGGCAGGTAGCTGTGTCAGCATAGCGATACTGGTTAGAACTCTGGAGCAAGCAAATGATAAGACAGCGCATAGAAATGGCGCAAACGTTTCGCAGATGAACACGACAAGCTGCCCAGACAACGAAACAAACATTTCACGTACATACCTATACCAAAGAAGCCAAGGGAAAATTTCAAGCGGGAAGCGGCCATTCCCCGATTTCACATTGAGCGACGTTTACACCAAACCGTTTTGTAACTGTGCACCAAAGCTGAAGCTTGGTTTTACAACTCAGCTTTACGCAAAAACTCAACTTTAACTAAGGTTAATCATTAAGGTAGGTTTAATAAACTGAGATGACACCTTTAGAGCAGTTTCGTACGTGCCAAACGCACAAATAATGCGGCGATACATGTACTGTTCAACAACGAGCTTCGGCCTCAGGTCTGCTTCGTGCAAATGGCGCCTCAGAGATTTACTTCTGTAAACGAAGCTTGCAGGGAGAAGCTATTAACTGTTTCCGAAATATTGGTTTTAAACTTCAGTTTTGAGAGATGAAAAAAAAAAAACTATTATAGGCTGGCCTTCGGCCTTGGGCTACAACTTTCTTCTCTGTCATCTCCCGGGGAGCCGGGATGGCCGAATGGTAGAGCGTTGGACTCTCAATGCTAAGGTCGTGAGTTCGAATCCCGCCGGCTGGGGCCAAATATTTGTGCTGGCCTTTTTTCTCGTTGCCCCGTCTTTGATATCAGCCTTATGTTGTGGAAAAGGACGTTAAACTCCCAAACACCCACCCACCCTGTCATCTCCCTCAAACTATACCTACGGCCCTACCACCGAAACCCAGCCTATAGTAGTATAATATATGCTCATACCAAAGATCTTGGAAAGGTCTTTTGCTCATACTGAGAACACAGAGTTCTCTCCCGTCTCCACTGGACAATAGAGCATGTATGACCAGGTATGAAACGGAAAAAGGGATAGACTATGGGGAAATATTATTTTCATGAGGCAATCAGCATCGTGGAATGCTTGTTTCTATTTTTTAGGCGGCCAGGGAACCCTTTCACTCAGGGTCGAGATGCAGAGGTCTAAATAATACTTCATGTAAGTCGATTTCTCGGACCTCTGTCCAATTATGGGCTTGTGTCAGGAGGCACAGTGTTCATTATTTAATTTTGTGGCTTCATCGGCGCGACTATAAATTTGCCTGTCTACTCGTGGTCTCGATCTTTACTGGTTTGTTGTTGTTGTTGTTGTTGTCTTGGCAAGGGGTGGGGGTGGGGGGTGGGGTAGGTGGTGATGCCTTTCCTTTTCATACCTGGTGATATTGATGATACGGTGTGAGTTTTGTATTACCAAAGATCTTGGAAACATATCTGATTCCAAGGTCTTTGGTATTACCCAGTAGAGACGGGAGAGAACTCTATGCCTGTGACCGACAACTTCTCCGGCTGAATGATCAATGAGTAGTGAGCTCGCCAACCTGAAAATGGTGGGCTAGGTGTGTGTGTGTGTGTGTGTGTGTGTGTGTGTGTGTGTGTGTGTGTGTGTGTGTGTGTGTGTGTGTGTGTGTGTGTGTGTGTGTGTGTGTGTGTACGGTGCGTGTGCGTGTGCGTGTTTCAGCACAAGCCAGTACGTGTCTGGTTTGTGTTAGTCAGTCTCTATTTTCGTTTGATTTACGTCAGTATATGAATAATATAAAAGAGGTGTCAACAATACAGAATACAGAATACTTTATCCTGTATATGGGAAATTACAATTCGCAATTCGTCTAAGGAACTTACTGTCATTCGGCGACTATTTTTGTTGATGTTGTTGCTTCCGATGAATACGAAGTTATTTTTTGTTGTATGTTCATTGAACACAATTAAGCTTGCATCGAATTAAAAGTATTTTATTCGTCCCTAAAAAGGGAAATTGTGCCCGAAAGACATGACATAAAAACATCAAACCAACAAAATATGGCAATATTTAGGAATTAATAGGAATTAAGTCACTTTAAGACAAACCTTTCTCATTCTCAATCACACACACACACACACACACACACACACACACACCACACCACACCACACCACACCACACCACACCCACACCACACAATATTTCGGGGGACCGGGGTGGCCGAATGGTAGACCGTTGGACTTCCAATGCTCGGGTTGCGAGTTCCCGTCTTTGGTATCACCTGTATGTGGTGGAAAAGGACGTCAAACCCCCAAACCCACCCACCCGCTTATTATTTCAATGACCTTCAGCCTAAGGATCACCATCGTTATTGCTGTTTGATGTTTGGGAGGGTGGGTGGGGGTTTAACGTCCTTTTCCACCACATTTGATGTTTGGGAAGAACGTCGACGATAACATATTTCTCTTCGTTCAAGTGTGTGGATCATCGTTGTCATCGTCATCGGCTGCATCGTCGGTGTCAGCGTTATCGTCGCTGTCATCTGCTGCTGCATCAAGTCTAAAGGATCTACAGGGAGAGTTGTCCATCCGGCGCAGCCCACAAGTGGAGTTAACGTCGTCAGCACAAACTCAAGTATGACTGAGACACTGAAATCATTTGTAACCACCCACAAAGCTACGTGTATCATTGTATGCGACGGCCAGCTTGGCCATAACGTGTCTTTGGTGTCACCCACTGAGCCATAGTGATAGCGGTACTCTCCCTTTTGTGAGACACGGCTCGTCTTCACTGAATTCGCACTTCTGGATTAATGTTGACCGGTTGATTTGAGAGAGATGCCATGTTCTGGTATGGAGCCCTCGAAATATTATCGTCATTAACTTAGGATCCCCAACCCCACAGTCAACCCCAAAACAGCTTTAAATTTTTGTTGTTGTTGTTTTTTGTTCACAGTGCAACAGTCAAACACGGCGTGGGGGCAGCCCGGACCATACGGACCCCCTCCCTACGCCGGACCCCCGGGGTACACCCAGCAGTACGGCTTCACCCCCGGGCAGCCAGCCCCACCCCCTCCGGCCTACAGCGACCCCGCCAACCCACCTGGACAGTCTAACGCCCCACCCTTCGCTGCTGCTGCTAACAACGCTTAGTTCTGCGTAAGCTGATAAGGATTTTAAAAAAATGTGATGGCATGAAATCTGCTGTGATAATGTCAGTGACTACAGCTTTTGTTTTTAAAGATTAATAAGGGTTTTTTTTTTCTAATTTTTTAAGTATGGGTACACAGGAATATATCTATATCATTGGTCATTACGGTCACCATCAGTAACTTAATTTTTACAAAAAATTAGATTAATAAGGTTCTGTGCGTCTGTTGTGTTTGTGTTGTATTGTGTGCGTGCGTGATCTCAAATATGTTCCGCTCCCTCCTATCTGTCCGCTCTCATTCAGCTCTACACACCATCCCGCAACCTCCGTTCTTCCTCCGATGCCCGTCTTCTCCGTATTCCCATCCGTCGGAAAAAGTTTCAAGGCCAGCGTGCTTTTTCATACATTGGTCCTGTAATCTGGAACGGCCTCCCCTCTCACATCCGTCATGCTCAGTCGTTAGCAGTCTTTAGGTCTCACCTTAAAACACACCTTTTCTCCATGCAGTAGAACCCCCCCCCCCAACCCCCCTCTGTCTATCTCTGCATGCCACCCGCAAAAAAAAATCAGTGTGTGTGTGTGTGTGTGTGTGTGTGTGTGTGTGTGTGTGTTGTACGTTATAGACGTTGTTTTATGTTATGTGTAGTTTATGTACGCGCCCTGAGCTCTTGTGAGATGGGGCGCCACAAATACTCTTTATTATTATTATTATCATTATTATAATGATTATTATTATTTACTGTGTGCAGTAGGGGTCTAGGTCGGTACGTGTGTACCTCCAGGGCTAGCTCTTAAACCAAGATATATTCCTATCTCTAATGCATACGACAGTGACGTTATGTTTAATGATAATTGTCTTCATCATGTTTAGTTCCCAGAAGGCCAGACGACTGCAAGGCGGAGTTTTCACATTCGCTTTTGTTTGTTTGTTTGTTTCAGCGGGTTTTTTTTCCCCCCACACAGCTTCTGGTCACAGTGTTGGACTGATGGATTTCCCATGCTGCATTGGCGATCGTTATTCTTTCAATGCAGGCTCTCAGAAATATTTTTTTATAGACGTGAATAAGAGAACACAGTGTGCCACAGTACCTTATGATTTTTAATGGAGTGCTGATTAATGTTTTTTTGTTTTTGTTTTTGTTTTTGGTTTTTGGCGGGGGTGGGGGGGAGGGAGCATGGCGGGAGGAAAAGGGGAGGGCATTTGAAATATGTGTGTTTTGGGTCACTTTCCGCACACTCGGCAATGAGGAATCACCAACTGCTCAGATAATATTCAAAACTGTGATAATTTTGAGCAGTTCATCGTGGTGTGCGCGATGTATTGTACTCCACTGGAGAGAGAGAGAGAGAGATGGTGTGATAGTGAGTGGGTGTGTGTGAGTGAGTGGGTGTGTGTGAGAGTGAGTGAGTGTGTGTGAGAGAGAGAGAAAGTGAGAGTGAGTGAGAGTGAGTGTGAGAGTGAGTGAGAGTGAGAGTGAGTGAGAGTGAGTGAGAGAGAGTGATTTAACCAAACAATGATTAATTTTCAATCAGCCGTTGCTACAAAAAAAGAAAGGATGACGAGAAATAACGAACGAACGAACGAACTTACTTTATTTTCCAACGGAAGTGATTTAACCAAACAATGATTAATTTTCAATCAGCCGTTGCTACAAAAAAAGAAGAAGATTACAATGACAAGATAAAAGGAAATAGGAAATACAAGAAAAAAAAGAAGAAAGAAAAACAATGGCAAAATAAAGAAAAATGAAAAATTACTCGAAAGAAATATTACTCGAAAAAAAAACAAAAAAAAACTCTCTCTCTCCCCCTCACAGAGAGAGAGAGAGAGGGGGGTGGGGTGGCGGGCAGGCAGGCAGGCAGACAGACAGACACAGACGGCTATAGAGAGCTTGCAACTTGTATAATGCCTAAGTATAACGTGTATGTTTCAGGAAATTTTTCAATTGACCAACTATAACAAATAAAATAATTTCAATACAACTCCAGTTTCACTGTGTTCCTCTCTCCCTCTCTCTCTTCTATGCATGATCGAATGAGCAATGGTTTACTGTCAACAGATTTAGGCCTCAAGTGCATGCGATAGCGTTGTTCTGGCGATAAGCCAGTTCCAACCTACCTCAAAGTACGTCCTGTGTGGAGCCTTTATACAGCAGTTTATCATGCTTAGCAGTTAGCACTGTACAGGCGGTCAATTGTGGATGCGTGCGTGCGTGCGAGCGTGCGTGCGAGCGTGCGAGTGTGTGTGTGTGCATGCGTGCGTGCGTTATGACTGTGCAACTTACCTTGTTACTGTTTCCGTGGTATCTTTCATCACACCACCTAGCCACCTGGACAGTGACAGCGTCTGCAATGCTGGCACCGAGCCAACAGAAACGTACTCGATGATGCGGCGACCACACTGAGCGCTTCAGTAGTGTAACAACAGTCCTACAATTTGAATGTTCAACCGCTCGCGCAAAGTGTTAAAAAAATGTATCGCATTAAGAGCTGTACTAATCACCAAGGTGGTTTAAGAAAGATGGAATTAGCCCGTTTAAACGCTCATATAATAATATCATAGTTACTAGGTTTCACATGTTCTGGGAAAGTTGGGGTTTGAACACTTACCCGGTTTGGTGCAAATGGCGCCCAATATGTGTTGTGCCATTGTACGGGGCAGAACACATTCCAGAGACTGTTTGGAACTTTGTCGATGCGTTTTGGTCAATGGGAGGGGAGTCCGTACCCGCTGTTAAGGGGTGGCTCTCCCCCCCCCCCCTTTGAACCGTCTTGTTATGACGACCACCCGACCCAGTTCAATGTCGCAACGCACCCGTACCTGTCAGTGGATTGTAGATAAGTGAAATCAGTCCAGTAAGGGCCCGCCTCGATCGATAAACACCCGCAAGGGACCAGCCGACCCGGTCACTTTCAGTGTGTGTAGATCTGCCAGTATGGCGGCGTTGTGGACTGCTCTTGCCGCTTTCTTGGCTGCTTGTTTTGGTGAGATTTCATTTTGGTTTAGACTTATTATTATTATTATTATTAACAGCATTTCAAGGGTGGGTGGGTGTTTGATGGTTTAACGTCCTTTTCCACCACATACGGGTGATATCAAAGACGGGGCAACGATGAAAAAGCCAGCTCAAATATTTGGCCCCAGCCGGGATACGAACTCACGACCCGAGCATTAGAAGCCCAACGCTCTACCATTCGACCACCCCGGCTCCCCTAACAGCATTTCAACTGACCCGCTGAATTGTGTATTGTTTGTGAATGTTTAGGGACCCAAAGAAAGAAAATAACAACGTTTTTTTACGGGGCTGTAAGGCCCGTGCTTGACCAGGGGGGAAAACCGTGACAGAAGAAAGGCATCACTTTTCGTACTGTTTTCTGTTTAATTAATTAAAGATTATTTTCGGCTTCAGAACTGATCTCAAATGGTAGTTCATTGGCTAGACTAAAAACGAGCAACTGTTGTAAAAGTGTGTTTAAAAAAAAAACAAACAACTAGCATTCATACGTGAACCCTTCCCCCTCAGCTGCACACAACTGACAAGAAGGAAGTTTAATTGTATAGTGCGTTTGGGGGAGCCGGTGTCGTAGAATATTTCGGAACCAGGATAAATCGGAACCGGTTCCCAAAAATCCTAGGATATTTCCGAACCATTCCCATTTATCCTAGAATAACCCTAGGATATCCTAGGATAACCCTAACCCTATTCCCATTTATCCTAGGATATCCTAGGGTAAATCGGAATGGTTATGAAAATTCCTGCCACCAAGGCCAGGATAAATCGGAATGGTTCCCATTCGTCCGGTTCCGAAATATCCTGTAACACCGGGATAGCCGAATGGTAGAGCGTTGGACTCTCAATGCTCGGGTCGTGAGTTCGAATCCCGGCTGGGGCCAAATATTTGTGCCGGCCTTATTCTCGTTGCCCCGTCTTTGATATCACCCTTACGTGGTGGAAAAGTCAATTCAATTCAATTCAGATTACTTTACTTATCCCAGGAAGGAAAATTATAGGCCACCATTAGACAAAATAATGACATAACAACAAAATAAAACTTGCACTAACAGAAGCCTCACCTACGAAAAACTTAAACTTCAAACACACACAAATGATCGCGGAGATCCGTGACAAGCATTACTGCGCTTCATCATTGAAGGTGTTGTTCCGGTATGCCCCCCCCCCCCCCCCCCCGACAGATTGTCAATATATATATTTACATCTTGTTTTACAGAGTAGCCTTTTATCTTTTTGTAACGACCTGGCAGAGGCAGACTTTGTTTAGCCACGAATTGGCTTTGTTGCTTGCGAAGCGTTTAGCCCTAAACAACTAACAAATTCAAAATAATGCTTTGGGGTCATACACTGACGTTGCTGTGTCTTAAGGCCTCACGAAGGTTTTAAGAGCACACGTCATTGTCACGTGAGGCTTTCGTGGGGAGTATATTTCAGGATAATTTCAATACTTTCCCTTTTTCTGCTCGTGTTTTCACTAACAATTTCACTCATGCCGAGAGGCCACGAAAAACTTGAACTGAGAACACCGACTGACATGAAATGAATTAGGTCACCAGGCAAGGATAAACGTTTTCTCTGTTCTACTGTAGGTACACGAAAGTGGCTCCGTAGAAATAGGGTAGGGTAGGGAAAATTAGACTTTTTTATAATTATGTGACCCGTTCTCGCAAAAGGGACCTTAAGTCGCGCTAGGTCGAACGCCGCTACAGGCGAAAAGAGTGCCGGGGGTCAGTATGGCCGCCTTGTGAGTAGCCAACTTCAGCTGCTGATATCTCTGTCAATTTTAGTAGTACAGCTTTCATTCTTATATTGAATTAAAATGCATAACCAGTAGATTTCAGTGATATACATATTTCAAAATTGATATTTTTCGACTTACGGTCCCTTTTGTGCGAATAGGGGAACGTGAAACAAATTCGATCCTAACATTTTATTACAGAAGAGAGCACAGGCCCCTGTTGCTGTCAGTGGTGGTCTCCGTGAATTTTTGGCTCCCTTGTGTAACAATGGGAGTCTATGTTGTAACCCTCCGTCGTCTGTCTGTGTGTGTGTGTGTGTGTCTGTCTGTGGGTGTGTCCGCAGTAAACCTTAACATTGGCATTTTCTCAGAATCTACAAAGAGCAGAGTCACCAAACTTGGCATACCGATAGGCAGCCATAAGACCTTTCAAAATATATAATTTTGAATGACCTTGACTCAAGGTCAAGGTCACTAAAGCTGTCTGTTTGAAAATTTTACATAGGCATTTTCTTGGAGTCTACAAATGCCAGAGGTTTTGAACTTTGCATGATGATAGACATTGATAAGAACTTTACAGATATACATGTATTCAATGGCCTTGTGTGAAGGTCAAGGTCAGACAAGTTATTTTCCGCATTTCCGTAGAAAACCTTAACATTGGCATTTTCTCAGAATCTACAAACAGCACAGGCACCAAACTTGGCATGCTGATAGACAGCCATAAGGCCTTTCAAAATATATCATTCTGAGTGACCTTGACTCAAGGTCAAGGTCACTAAAGCTGTTTGTTTTAAAATTTTGCATTGGCATTTTCTTGGAATCTACAAAAACCGGAGGTTTTAAACTTTGCATGATGATAGACATTGATAACAACTTTACAGAGGTACATGTATTCAGTGGCCTTGTGTCAAGGTCAAGGCTGTACAAGCTATTTTCCGCATTTCCGCAGTAAACCTTAACATGGGCATTTTCTCAGAATCTACAAAAAGCAGAGGCACCAAACTTGGCATGCTGATAGACAGCCGTAAGACCTTTCAAAATATAACATGTTGAATGACCTTGACTCAAGGTCAAGGCCACTAAAGCTGTCTGTTTTAAAATTTTGCATTGGCATTTTCTTGGAATCTACAAAAACCAGAGGTTTTAAACTTTATATGGTGATAGACATTGATAAGAACTTAACAGATATACATGTATTCAATAGCCTTGTGTCAAGGTCAAGGCCGTACAAGCTATTTTTGTGAAACCGTAACATTGGCATTTTCTCAGAAACAACAAACAGCAGAGGCGCCAAACTTGCCATGCTAATAGACATTGATAAGAACTATATACCCATACCACTTTAAATGACCTTGACTTTGAGTCAAGGTCATTAAAGCTGTCTGTTGTCAATTTCAATATTACCGTCTTTGGAGAAACTACAAATACTAGAGGCATCCAACTTGGTGTAATGATAGACGTCTTATTTGAATGACCTTGGCCCAAGGTCAAGGCCATATAGTCAGTTTGGGGGAAAAGTGTAATATTGCCAGGAACTAAGAACACCAGAGACACCTTACTTGGCTTGATGATAGATAGTGGTAAGATTTTTTACTCTTGAATGACCTTGACCCATGTCACAAGGGAGCCATGGAGGCTTTTGCCTCTCTAGTTTTTCTCTGTCCGCGTCACCGTTAAAAACGACCGTTTATCTTGCTATTGTCACTATACGAGCCCTATAAATGGGCTTTTTATGGTGTGCACGAAGTATGCGTGTTTGCGGGTACAGCAATGCGCAGAACTCCGTTCTAAATACCGTTACTGTTTGGAGTACATATTTGTCGGAGCACTTATGATAACCACACGTAAACACGGAGAGTGAGTGAGCGAGTTTTTAGGGCTTAAAGCCGCGCGGACCACAAAGACTAATTCGCGGCTGAGTGTGCCTGCACTACTTGAAAAAAAACAAACCCAAAAAACAAAACAAAACAAACACACACACACACACACACACACACACACACACACACACACACACACACACACACACACACACACACCCCACCAAAAATGTAACGTTGGACAGCTGATGCAAACTTGTGTACGGGGCAGTATAACTTGAAACCTATGACACACAGGAGACGCTGCACCTTCATGCTAATTTATCGAACTCCCGATTACAATAAAAGCATAGAAAACAAATAAACAAGTAGGTAAATCAAACATAAATACTAAGCGCATATACAGCAAATATTGCAACTTATCTCCCAAGCGCAGTAAACCAGTTCGCAGCACATGCCAACATTACTTATTCCTAACCACTGGTCGTAAACAGAGAGAGAGAGAGGGGGTGGGTGGAGTTTTTGGGAGTTTAACGTCCTTTTCCACCACATAAGGGGGGAGAGAGAGAGAGAGAGAGAGAGAGAGAGAGAGAGCTTTCGACATTGAAGCAACCTGTCAGCTACACAAGACTGAATGAATTACTTTGAACTACTCATCACAAGGGAAAGTACCTGATTTTTTTTTTCAGGTGTGACACTCGGAGGCGAGTACTGTCGCGACCGCTACTCCTACTACACGTACTACACCTACAAATACTGTGCCTATGGCTGTTGTAGTGGCGACTGTTGTGGGATGACGTGAGTATCTACTTTCTACTGGATTGGCAGTAGCAGTGCGTTTGGTAATGCAGTCGCCCACGATTTTCGACGAGAACTTTTATATGGAGCCACTGTTGTAGACTATATTGTAGTCTTCTCTGTCTTGTCTTTGTTTTTTTGTTTTTGTTTTTCGTTTTCTAGGCATTAGTGAAACCAGCTCAAATCGATATCCCCCCCCCCCAAAAAAAAACAAAAAAAAAAACACACACACAACAACAACAAACAAACAAAAAACCCCAAACAAACAATAAAACCAACAACAAACAACAGCAGCAACAACAACAATAAAACACCACACACACACACACACACACACACACACACACACTACAAAAGCAACAACAAAAATCTGTGTAATCACTGTTTTAGGAGTCCACGTCAGTAACCTAATAATATTACATGCGACACCATCGGCAGGCATACTCTAGGCTCATTTCCATAACTTTGATTTTCCAGCTCGCATTCCAGATCAAAGAAAAAGAGGCCGCTATGGATGATAATTCAGATTCATATCCATGGGTGATAACACCTTACAACCATATGCAATTACTTGAACATGTTGCCCACTGGCCCGCAGCCAACGAAATAATAATAATAATAATAATAATAATTATTATTGTTATTGTTTTTTTCTCTTTTATAATAAATATTATTTCTCTTTTATTTGAAGAGCATGGATCATCGTTCTCATCGTTATCGGCGTCATCGTCGCTGTCAGCGTTACCGTCGCTCTCATCTGCTGCTGCATCAAGTCTAAAGGCTCTACAGGGAGAGTTGTCCATCCGGTGCAACCCACAAGTGGGGTTACAGTCATCAACACCGGCTCATGTAGGAATATTTTAGAAATTATTGTCCCTCCAAGTATATAGTATTTCATCGACTTCCGTGTGTTCCATTTTTTTAAGTCGTGAAAGAAGCTTTCTCATTTAAGCCCATTAGATTTTTTTAATGTATATTTAACATCCTGTTTTATTGTATGCCTTTTTGTTTTTAAGGATCTGGCAGAAAGGGGCCTCGCTTAGCCGCGAAATAGTCTTTGTAGCTTGCGCGGCGTAAAACCTTAACTAAATAACTCAAGGTATGACCCCTCCGCCTCCTCCTACACTTTGGGCTGGCTGTTTTCTTCTCAGTTATGTTGGCGTCGAACAGGGGTGGGTGGGTGGGGGAGGGGAGGGGAAGGGAGGAGGGGGAGGGTGGGGGAGCAGGGGGTGGGGGGGGGGGAGGGAGGGGTTCATTCCACTTACGAACTTCTCAGGCTGTTACTCGAAAGGAGTGTTGCTCCATTTGGATACGGAAGCCGTTTTCTTAACTCTTTCCGGACGGACGGCCGCATATGCGGCCCTACAGAGCAAATCGATTTCAGACGAACAGCCGCATATGCAGATCGTGTTTTTTTTTTTTTTTTTTTACAACATGACTAACAACAAAGATATTCAAATTTGACAGTTGAAATTTCAGCAATAGCTGCATAAATATGTTAGTCAACTATCCTGAACATTTCAAGTCTGTATCTTGTTTTGTTATTTTTTAATGTATTTTTCCTTGAACCTCACAAATCGGCACGTGTGTGTGTGTGTGTGTGTGCGTGTGTGTGTGTGTGTGCGTGCGTGCGTGCGTGCGCGTGCGTGCGTGTGCGTGTGTGTGTGTGCGTGCGTATGTGTGTGCGTGTGCGTGTGCGCGCGCGCAGATCTATACAAACAAGAAGTAGATGTAATATCACCACTACTTACCCCCCACACCTCACCCTATCCACATCTTCAAATTAATTGTAAATAAATATTTCGTTCACAGCACAACAAACTACGGCCTGGGGGCAGCCTGGACCATACGGACCCCCTCCCTACCAGTCCGGACCCCCGGGGTACACCCAGCAGTACGGCTTCAAGCCAGGGCAGCCAGCCCCACCCCCTCCGGCCTACAGCGACCCCGCCTACCCACCTGGACAGTCTAACGCCTCACCCTTCGCTGCTGCTGCTAACAACGCTTAGTTCTGCATAACGGTAGGTACGTCTGTCCATGCAAAGTGAATACATCTATCCCCCCCCCCCACCTCGTTAAAGAAATTGTCATCTACTATTTCGCCAATGTATGTTTATGTATATTACTTGTTGCGTGTTATTGGCCAAACCCAGACGTTTTGTCAAATCCTATCATTAATATTATTTGTCCTGGCCGAAGTGCTTTTTTTTTTCTTTTTCTTTTTTTTAAAACATGGTTTTTGTTTCGCTGGCCAGTTTACATAAACAAGTATTCAGGTGGTGGCAAAAGGACAGAAGCCTATATATAGCCTCCGCCTGTGAACATTCACAAGGTAGTACGGCGAATAGTGTGACAGCACACAGCATAATAATAACAGTGAAAAGACAGGAGAGGGAGGAGGGTGGGTGGGTGTTTAGGGGTTTAATGTCTTTTTCCACCACATAGGGTGATATCAAAGACGGGGCACCGATATTAGGCCCCAGCCGGGATAGAACTCACGACCCGAGCATTAGAAGTCCAACGCTCTACCATTCGACCACCCCCCCCCCCCCCAGGAGAGGGAGGAAGAGGGGAAGAAGGGAAAGTGAGAAGAAGAGAGAGGGAGGGGAAAGGAAGGACGGGGGAGGGGAAATTGGTTCGGTTGGTGCAGCTGACAGACTGCCCGAAGTACTTATCATATAATTATATGCCGCTTAGACCCTTTAACCAATTGTCAGTAGAATCGCGTCTGAATACCTGAAGTGCCAAATTTGTTTTGTTTGTTTGTTGCTTTTGTTTGTTTGCTTTTCTGACAATAGAGATTGCTGTCCTTTGTTTTCCCTCACAGCGCTGTCTTTAGATGCGGCGTGGGACTGTGTATATACCCATGCGCCATCGGATGTCGGGGGGTGAATTTGGAGGGACACACCGGTCCTGCCCAACGCTCAGATTCCAGTCGTCATTTCTTTGCTTTCATTTTTGTGTTCTGTCTTCACATGTATGAACACACACCGTATTCATGTCAACCTGTTGGTGCTTGAAGTCTGTGCGCTATTTGTGCTGGCTTTTTCATCGTTGCTCCGTCCTTGGTATCACCCTATGTGGTGGAAAAGGACGTTAATCCCCCAAACACCCACCCACCCTCATTGCCGCCACCATAATGTCCGTTTTATCTCACGAGATTCTCGGCAAAGGAGGGTGTGTGTGTGGAGGGGGGGGGGGGGGGGCTGGCTAATTTTATCTTTGCTGCTCCAGCTTACGTTCTGGAAGAATTTCGCTCGTGAGTGCGCCTGTACGCTCGAAATGCTTTATCGTGATTAGTACAGCTCTTAATGCGATACAATTATTGTTCACACTTTGCGCGAGTGGTCGAACATTGTGCGTGCGTGTGTGTGTGCGTGCGTGCGCGCCTATGTGAGTGAGTGATACCAGTTCAACTCACCGCACCATGCTCTTTGTATTTTTCATATTTACATTTTATTCACATAGACTATCCGCTTTTCAAAACATCGCTGGTTTGTGTTGTGCGAGGCAAAAAACAAAAAAACAAACAAACCCAAAAACAAATTGTTATGGTTATACTCTGTAAATGGACGAGTGCTTCCTTTCATAATAATAATGAGGAGGAGGAGGAGGATTTTGTAGGCGCCTGTACCCAATTTCTTGAATTGGCTCAAAACGTCGTGTGTGCTATTTCTCATTTTCTATTTTTTTTTAATATTTTGAAATACATGAAGTTTTAATCTTGCCTGTGATAAGATGACAAATTGTCATCTCCGTCCAACATTCTTTATAATCATTTTCTACGTTAATCAATTGATTTTATTTTCTTCCCGTTTCTTCACACTGGTCATTTTATGGTCGTTTTCAAAGTGCCATCATTATATACGTATCGTGAGTAAACGTTCTTACACCATATCTTGATACCTTGTGTCAGGTGGTGTGTGTGTGTGTGTGTGTGCGTGTGCGCGCGCGCGCGCACCGTTTAATAAGCAGAAAACGCCCGGACACCACCTACTACACAAGCAGAACACTTTAATCCTTCGTATGTTTGACGCCAGAGAAGACCGCGACTCTTTAGGGCGATGACTATGTAAAAACTGTTAACCCTTTCACTGCCATTGTCGTAGGATGTCATGTTTCCTACCTGTACCTCCTTTGTCAAAATTGTTCTAAACTGATCAAGCTGTTCGAGAAGTGGCACTGTAAGAAGCAGGCTTTGTTTCTCTTCCTGCTTTGCGCCATCCGATATGCAAGGGTGTTCTCGGTTAGCGACCGTAAAAAGTGTTTGGCAGCGAAAGAGTTAAGTGTATAACCACAACAGTATCAGTGACAAAATGTGACAGCTCACGTACCGTCGGGAAAGAAACACAAACCACGGGCACCCAACAAGTCAAGTTGGTTTATTCCTGACCCCGATAGGTGTACATGAATCAGATGAATTACATGCATAACATCAACTCACTTGACACACAAACGAACTACATATCACACGAACATAGAACTGAAAGGTAACGAACTACATGCAACATATCAAAAAGTTAAATAAAGAGAACTACATGTAACAACAACCAAAGCAAAGCAAACAAACTAACCTTGAATTCAAATAAAGAGGACTACATGTAACAACAACCAAAACATACAAACCATTAAATAAAAAGAACTACATGTAACCACAACCAAAGCAAACAAACCAACCAACCATGAATTTAAATAAAGAGAACTGCATGTGACAACAAGCAAAGCAAACAGACAAACCATGGATTTGGCCAAAAAGACAGGTCTGTCAATGGTGTAATTAACAACAACCCGGCGGACACGATGGCTGCTGATGACAACAGGGGGGGGGGGGGGTACACCTATCAAGAGCATGCATGATAGTTACAGCGTTACATGGAGTAGACCGGCCGGAAATAAGAATTTTTCTTTTTTTTTGTTTCGTAACGAGAACTTTCTCTCTCTCGTATATAATTATCTGCTAAGGTCGCGACACTTAGCCTGATAACTATCCACAAACTGTCAAGTGAACATCGACAAAAGCATCCAAAAAGTGGCAGCACCTGTACCAAACACAAACTAAGGGCACACGACAGATGGTCAAAGTCGGAGCGCTCGGGGGAGAAGGGGGGGGGGAGGGGTTTGGCAGGGCAAGAAAAAGATGACAGGTCTCTCAATAGCGTAATTAGAACAAACCGGTGGTCACGGTATCCGCTGCTGACAATACAACTCAGCAGAAGACGTGTCAAGCAACCGCCTGTGATTGCTAATCCGCTAGTGACAAGTGTGAAACCTTTTAGCGCCTTTGTGGCGCCGTGTTTGCCGTAGGCTGAGGGTACAGGGAAAGGGTAGGTCTTGCGCAAGCGCTGTCGACTCCTTCCGGAGATTTGTCGCTCCGCCTACTGGGCGGGCCAGTGGCATAATCCGCGGCGTCCGATTGGCTGATGTAAATAGCAAAACCGCCTTCACTGCCGTCAGCCAATCGACGTTCATGTCTTCCATTGGATGTCAGCGCGGATGGGTATAAATAGTAGGAAAACTCAGTTTTTGAGTTACCCTCACACACCCCAAAGACACTCGCCTAGCCAAGCAGCCAAAGACACACGCCAGGAACAACTTGTCCTTAAGGGCCAAAAGCCATAGGACGTAAAGCAAGCTAATGATGATGATTTTTGAGTTACAACACGCCTGTCCGAGACGCTACGTTCGTTAACTTACAATCCACTGTTGGACACTGAATTGCTACAGCTTTGTCATGGCCAAGAATAAGAAACAAAGGAAATCACCCGTGATCAACAATAAGGTCAGTACTTTTGATGCTATACTACACTTTTTAAGTCTGATTTTATTTTGCTATGTGACTGAAACGTAACTACTAACACGTTGCTTCATATCGTTAGAGCCTTTATACTTTAAGCCTTTTCCTTCTCTCTTTTCAATGGTGGAAAAGGACGTTAAACTCCCAAACACCCACCCACTCTTTCTTGCCCTTGCAACCCCCCCCCCCCCCCCACCATTGGAAGCGGGATAAGCGAAACTGTTGGCATTTGTTCGAAATTTTGTGACGGAAATTAACTTTATTAAAGCGTTGATGGCGTCTCAAAGTCGCTGTAACAGTGTGTAGATAATGCTTCTTTTTACACAAAATATGTCGCCTTTGCTTTTATCACAGACATACAAATTCAAATCGAACAAAATGGCCACATGAAAAGTACTGGAAAAACAAAAGACAAAACACGGTCATTGTTTACAAGAGCGCTGGAAAATTGTGTGATTCTATATCTTTACATATTTAGCATAATTGTCTTGGCATATTTACCGAGCCTCTCCTTCGTAGTTAAATTTAACAATTCACTCATCGTCAAAATGTTACGATAGTAGTGTGTTTTCAAAAAGTATTTTCTCCTGCGAAATATTCGTGCTTGTCTTTTTCTCGTTCCCCCATGTTTGATATTTCCCTTGCGTGGCGAAAAAAAAGTTAAACTCCCAAACACCCATTCGCCTTTTAATGCTTGTTGCACTCTGCTGTGTAGGACGGCAGTTGTAAATCTTAATTTCTTAATCTGTGTGTGTGTGTGTGTGTGTGTGTGTGTGTGTGTGTGTATGTGTGTGCGCGCGCGCTCTCTTGCTTGCATGTTCTTATTTTAAGGCGCCCTGAGATCCTGCGGGAGGTCTGGCGGAGTCCTTTAAATGCACAGTATTATTTAATAGTGTATGTATAAGTAGAAGCGGTAACAGTAATTACACTGTAGAAACAAAACAAAACAAAAACAAAAATTGAAGCAAATCAGATCCCATGGCTATGTTCTAACTTTCTCCCAACCTTTCTCCGTTGCAGAAGGCCGACCGTGGATTGCAAAATGCTGCCAAGCTGCTCCCCTCCCGCCTGCACGCTTAAGGCCGCGATCCACGATCAGACAGTGCGGGACCGCAGTGCGGGATCTGATGAGTTCCTATGGCAACCAGCAGATTCTTGACGTCACTATCAGACAGTGCGGGATGCGGGATAGGGTTCAGCCGGCGCTAAGGCCGCGATCCACGACCAGACAGTGCGGGACCGCAGTGTGGGACGGACGTCTGAAGGCCGCGATCCACGATCAGACAGTGCGGGACCGCAGTGTGGGACGGACGGCTGCGGGATCAGATGTCTGACGGGATGTAGCGCTCCACGTATCCCGCAGTGCGTGACCGGCGGACAGTCTGCCACTGGAGAAAGGTCGGCCTTCTTTTGTTGGGGTCAAGGGTGAAAAGGGCGTGTGCGCGAAGCTCGCAATTTGATTGGCTGTCTGATGGCACCCGTCCCGCAGTGCGGGATAGAAAGTAGCGCCGGCTGAACCCTATCCCGCATCCCGCACTGTCTGATAGTGACGTCAAGAATCTGCTGGTTGCCATAGAAACTCATCAGATCCCGCACTGCGGTCCCGCACTGTCTGATCGTGGATCGCGGCCTTGACGGGATGTAGCCCTCCACGTATCCCACAGTGCGTGACCGGCGGACAGTCTGCCACCGGAGAAAGGCTGGCCATCTTTTGTTGGGGTCAAGGGTGAAAAGGGCGTGTGCGCGAAGCTCGTAATTTGATTGGCTGTCTGATGGCACCCATCCCGCAGTGCGGGCTGAAAGTAGCGCCGGCTGAACCCTATCCCGCATTGTCTGATAGTGACGTCAAGAATCTGCTGGTTGCCATAGAAACTCATCAGATCCCGCACTGCGGTCCCGCACTGTCTGATCGTGGATCGCGGCCTCTACTTTCAGCCCGCACTGCGGGACGCGTGCCATCAGACAGCCAATCAAATTGCGAGCTTCGCGCAAACGCCCTTTTCACCCTTGACCCCAACAAAAAATGACCGACCTTTCTCCGGTGGCAGACTGTCCGCCGGTCACCCACTGCGGGATACGTGGAGCGCTTCATCCCGTCAGACATCCGATCCCGCAGACGTCCGTCCTGCACTGCGGTCCCGCACTGTCTGATCGTGGATCGCGGCCTTTACGCCGCCATGCTAGTCGTGATGCTTACATGTGCGGCCGAGAAAGTCGTCCTGACCATGAAGTGCCTCGTCGCCACACTTGTGCGTGGCGCATGTCACAAGGACGATGCCATCGTGGGCGACAAGGCAAAGAAGGGGACGGGGACTACGGCGGAGAAGGAGAGGAAAGAGTTGCGTGTGTCTGTCAGCGTGCAGACGGACGAGGACAGGCACACGTTCCACTCGCCCGAGTCCTGCACGTGTAATGGCGGCCTCCAACGCGACAACAACAACAACAATGACCTGGACTGCGGGGGAGTGGCGTTCTTTCTCCGGCGCCATGCATACGGCGCTACTTCGGGCTCTGCTGAAGCTGTCACCACATCCACCGGCAGCAGCAGCAGCAGCAACGACGTCCCTTTCTCGCCAAACGCCGCGACCCAGACACCGTGCAGCCCTCTGGTGGTGGACGCGGTGTTCGTCACCAAAGTGATTGGACAGCTGCAGCTAGTGAAACTGTGGGCTAAGTACAGGCCACACTGAAACACTGACTCTTGTGTGTTTGTCGTGGAAAATAAAGTATGGCAAAATCCGACACTTTTACGTCTCAGTTTGCTTTTGGTTCAACTTCTCATGACGTATGACGTTGATTCTACACACACACACACACACACTCCCCCCCCCCTCTCTCTCTCTAGTATGGGTGAATACATGCATACCCAAAACGAGAAAGCAGCATCCCAACCAAACCGGCCAAACCCAAATACAAACCACAAAACCTGTGTGTGTGTGTGTGTGTGTGTGTGTGTGTGTGTGTGTGCGTGCGTGTGTGCGCGCGAGAGAGAGAGATACGAGACCCCCCCCCCCCCCCCCCTTCTCTCTCGCTCTCTCTTGTGCATACTTATCTGCTAAGGTCGCGACGCTTTGCCTGATGACTATGCACAAACTGTCAAGTGAACACCGTCAAAAGCATCCAAACACTGGCAGCTCCTGCACCAAACACAAACGACGGGCGCACAACAGATGATCAAAATCGGGGGAGTAAGGGGTGGGGTGTGGGAGGGCAAGAAAATGCCGATAGGTCTTTCATAGCGTAATTAGAACAAACCGGTGTTCACGGTATCCGCTGCTGACAATACAGCTCAACAGAAGACGTGTCAAGCAACCGCCTGTGATTGCTAATCCGCTGGTGACAAGTGTGAAACCTTTTAGCGCCTTGTGTCGCTTTGTTTTCCGTAGGCTGAGGATACAGGGAAAGGGTAGATCTTGCGCACGCGCTGTCGGCCGCTTCCGGCGATTTGTCGCGCCGCCTACTGGGCGGGCCAGTGGCATAATCCACGGCGTCCGATTGGCTGACGGAAATAGCAAAACCGCCTTCACTGCCGTCAGCCAATCGACGTTAATGCTATTGAATGTTCAGAGTTTTAGTCGGCGCGGATGGGGTATAAATAGTAGGAAAACTCAGTTTAGTTACAAAGTTACGAAGATCTGACAAAATGGTTCTGAAACTAAAAAGCGAGGGGACACCCCAGTGATAATCTAAAAGGCAAAAGTACGGATGACAGAACAGACTGAGGCACTGGAAAACAAACCCAGACCAGGCATCTGAAAGCCAAGCGAAGATCCTCTGACGCTGACCAAAGCTAAGCAAATCAGCCCTCACACACCCCAAAGACACTCGCCTAGCCAAGCAGCCAAAGACACACGCCAGGAACAACTTGTCCTTAAGGGCCAAAAGCCATAGGACGTAAAGCAAGCTAATGATGATGATGATTTAGTTACAACACGCCAGTCCGAGACGCTACGTTCTTACAACACGCCAAATCTAGACGCTACGTTCTTACAACACGCCAAATCTAGACGCTACGTTCTTACAACACGCCAAATCGAGACGCTACGTTCGTGAGCTTACTTTCCACAGTTGGACAATTCCTACAGCTTTTTCAGTTATGGCTAAGAACAAGAGACAAGAGAAATCAGCAACTATCAACAATAAGGTCAGTACTTCTGATGTTATACTACACTTTTTAAGTCCGATTTTATTTTCTCATGTAACTGAACGTAATCAGTTGCTCCATATCGTTATAGCCGCCTTTATGCATGTACATTAGACAAAACACGGTGATTGTTTACAGGGTCGCTGGAAAATTGTGTGGTTTTACATATTTAGCATAATTGTCTTGGCAAATCTGGCAAGTTTGCTAAACTTCTCCTTCGTAGTTAAATGTAACAATGCGTTCGTCAAAATGTTACGATAGTAGTGTTTTCAAAAAGCATTTTCTACTGCCAAATATTCGTGCTGGTCTTTTTCTCGTTCCCCCATGTTTGATATTTCCCTTGTCTGACGGAAAAGGACGTTAAACTCCCAAACACCCATTCGCCTTTTAATGCGTGTTGCGCTCTGCTGTGTAGGACGGCAGTTGTAAATCTTCATTTTTTTTTTATGTTTGTGTGTGTGTGTGTGTGTGCGCGTGCGCGCGCTATTGCTCGCTTGTTTTTATTGTAAGGCGCCCTGAGGTCCTGCTTAAAATCTGGTGGTGTCCTATAAATGCACACCCCCTTAATAGTATATAGAAGAAGAAGTAGTAGTAGACAGGGATCAGTAATTTGGAACAGAATACAAAACAAAAATTGGAAGCAAATCAGATCCTATGACTATGTTCTAAGTTCCTCGCAACCTTTCTATGTTGCAGAGAGCCCACCCTGCAGCGCTGACCCCCTCCCTGCTGCAAGCTTACGCCACGCTAGTCATGATGGTGTCGTCTGCAGCCGCTTTCTTCGAGAAAGTCGCCCTCACCCTGCAACGCCTCGTCGTCAAACTTGCGCGTGGCGCATGGTGATGGTGCAAGGACGGTGCCATCGTGTGCGACGAGGCAGAGAAGAGAACGGCGCAGCACAAAGACAAGCGAACGACGGTTGGGGTCAGGGGCACTATGGGGAAGCAGCGGGAGAGGAAAGTGTTGCGTGTGTCTGTCAGCGTGCAGACGGACGAGGACAGGCACACGTTCCACTCGCCCGAGTCCTGCACGTGTAATGGCGGCCTCCAACGGGACTCCAAGAACGACCTGGACTGCGGAAAAGTGATCCTCTTTCTCCGGCGCCATGCGTACGGCGCTACCTATGGCACTACTAACGGGAGCAGCAGCAGCAGCAATACCGTCGCTCTGGTCTCACACCACACCACCGGCCCCAACCGCTCCAGAGGGACTCAGACACCGTGCTGCCCTTTGGTGGTCGACGTGCCGTTCGCACTGAAAGTCGTTGGACAGTTGCAATTAATAAAAATGTTTGCAAAATACAGGCGGCGACCACTCTGAAAAACAAAACAAAACAAAACAACAAAAAAACCCGCTGACTCTTGTGTGGTGGTTGTAGTAATTAAAGTTTGGGGAAATTTGACATTTTTACGTCTCAGTTTGGTTTTGGTTCAACTTCTCATGACGTTGATTCTTCCCTCTCTCTCTCTCTTGTATGGGTGAATACACGTATACGCAGAACTAAAAAGCAGTATCCTAAACCGGCCAAACCCAAATATAAACCACAAAAACTCTGTGTGTGTGCGTGTGTGCGTGTCAGAGGGGAATGTGGGAGAGAGCATCTAAATTCCTTGTATGAATAAGAAAAACTCGGAATGTCCCACACGGGGAAACTTGACTTTTCCTCACATGAAACCTTCGCGTCACTGAGGGAGGCGCTACTCTCTAAGAAACGTGGCTAAATCACGAGAAACACCCCGAGAACCTGCTCTCGAAGGAGAGCATTCTGTAAACCAGCGAAAGTTTTCTCGACCTTAGCCTAGTCAATCCAACCGTCTAGATAGTGATGAATACGTGACAGAAACGAGTAAAATGATCCACCTGCTTCAGGAACGGCAGTTCTGAAACGATTGTCAAAGCCTTTCTCACAACACTCGAGCTTCCTAATAATTTCGGCCTTTAAGATCTAAGCTCCCAACAAAAAGCTTTCCGAAGTTTGAAAAAAATAATATTTACAGTCGACCGTGCAAGCACAGTCAACTCTGTCACAGTTGCAGGATTCACACAGTGTCCAGAAACCGCGACAAAACCGTGCAGAAGAACTGCACGCCACCAAGGAACTGTAGTGGGCACGTACACAAATTCAAGCAAACACGTATAGATATCAATGCAAGTGTAAATTATGACGTTCACAACAAGTAATTCTCACAACAATTGAACACAATAATAATTTCACAAATACTGGACCCGCAAATTAAGTCATAGGGTGGGATGGGTGTTTGGGAGTTTAACGTCCTTTCCTACCACATACGGGTGATATCAAAGACGGGACAACGATGAAAAAGCCAGCATAAATATCCGGGATACGAACTCAACCCGAGCATTAGAAGTCCAACGCTCTCCCATTCGGCCACCCCGGCTCCCCAAAATAAGTCATAATCGGCTCCGGATGAAGGAGAGAAACACGAGAGAAACACTGCAGAAACAACGTAGGATACGATACATACAGCTGACTCCTCGTTCCCGCGACGCAGTGTCAAGGCTCACAGTCGGCTCCGGGTAAACGAGAGATCAATCAACGTAGCACCAACGTAGACTAGTAGCAGAACCGGGTTCTAGGACCACGGGTTCCAAAATGTGACGCGTCCTGTACCGCTGACAACTCCTGGCTGGCGAAGCGGACCAACACCGTCGGAGAACTTGCCTCTCCCGGGACGGGACCAAACCAACAGGGGGGGCGGGGGGACACCTGCATACCAGAAACCTATCGTAAGTCTAGAGCACATCACAATAAACATTCATAGCAGAAACCTAGTGCAAGTCTAGGGCACATCACAATATACAACATACAGAGTCCAAGCCGTAATTCCACTAACCTAACGGCACCAACAAAACACTACAACACAATCAGAAAACCTATGACTCAAAGATGGAAATGGAACGTACCTCAGCGGGCAGTACAAGGGGTTGTCAAGGACGGAGGGCAGGACCTGGCATAAGAATACAAATATGGTCTTCTACGTGCATTGACGAACGGGCCTCAGGAAGATGTCCGGCCGTCAGTCCCACCAGCTCCGGGCAAA
Source organism: Batillaria attramentaria (assembly GCA_018292915.2). Classification (NCBI taxonomy): domain Eukaryota; kingdom Metazoa; phylum Mollusca; class Gastropoda; family Batillariidae; genus Batillaria; species Batillaria attramentaria. The sequence goes on from JACVVK020000223.1 coordinate 203,535, forward strand.
ATGCGCCCAGCGTGGCAAGAACCCTCACTTTTAACAATTCCTGACGGGAACGTTCCAAAAAGCCCATGCAGCCCGAGAAACACGGGAGTTACAAGTCACAACTATTGCACGAGCGAGTTGCGACCGGCAAATCAGGGCCGCGTTTCTTACGCAAATGCGCTCGCGGGCGCTTGCGGAGGTCGCTTTGCCTCGTTGGGAAACGGCCAATTAGAATCAAGGCGCTTTCAAAATGGCGGCGGAATCACGAACACGGTTGTTGGCAAGGCTGAAAAGGAAGAAGAAAACTCTAGTGCTCGCAGCTATCAGTCATCTTTTGAGCGCAGAAGACGACGTTTTTGACGAGGAGCAATAATTACTGGCTTGGAGCATGATATACCGCTAGTATGCATGTTCTGCTCGATGCAAAACGGAGACGTAAGGCACCATTACGTACTCACTTTGACCACTCCTTCCCCACAAACACACACAACATATCCCTGAATGACTGGCGACCACGGCCCGGTGCAATTAGCTCAAATTATTTTCGTATACTATTCTGCACAATTACAAGTTGGGACAGAAGGTCTCCATCCACCCGCAAATTCATTTTAAGCCATTTCTTAGTTCCACTTCAACGAGGCCTTCGGTGGGCGCCGCCATCTTTGTTTACATAGAAACTGACCACGTGACCTTTTGTTCGCGGCGAACTTGCTTCAGACTGCGTACGCGAGCGCTTTTTTCGCACGCCGCGGGCAAGTTGCTTGCAAACGGTTTCATAGCAAAGCGCCCCGGAACGTTTCGGAACGCTCGCCTTAAGAAACGCGGCCCAGAACTCATACGCGCCGGCGCTGTTGACCAAGGTTGAAAAGGAAGAAGAAAACTCTAGTGCTCGCAGCTATCAGTCATCTTTTGAGCGCAGAAGACGACGTTTCTGAGGAGGAGCAATAATTACTGGCTTGGAGCATGATATACATGTACCGCTAGTATGCATTGTCTGCAGTGCTCGATGCAAAACGGAGACGTAAGACACCCTTACGTACTCACTTTGACCACTCCTTCCCCACAAACACGCACAACATATCCCTGAATGACTGGCGACCACAGCCCGGTGCAATTAGCTCAAATTATTTTCGTATACTATTCTGCACAATTACAAGTTGGAACAGAAGGTCTCCATCCACCCGCAAATTCATTTTAAGCCATTTCTTAGTTCCACTTCAACGAGGCCTTCGGCGGGCGCCGCCATCTTTGTTTACATAGAAACTGACCACGTGAGCTTTTGTTCGTGGCGAACTTGCTTCAGACTGCGCGCGCGAGCGCCTTTTTCGCACGCCGCGGGCAGGTTGCGTGCAAACGGTTTCATAGCAAAGCGCCCCGGAACGTTTCGGAATGCGGCCCTGGTGTATATGACAATGTCCCCAGTCCAGGGTACACAACCAGTATATTCAATTCGTCCCCGACTGACGGAGTTGTGTCCCGCTCGTGAATGTTGTGAGAATTCAGCTGCTACGGTACAGCCAACTGCGCTTTGTCACAGTCCAGTTTTCGTAACTCTCGGCTATTCTATGTGTTCGTGCAGCTGTTTCAGTGTTGTTACATGTTGTTAATTTTCGGACTTGTCAAGTCTGACACCATCACCGGCTCGACAATATGACCAGTACAGGGGCGCCGGAACCGGGTGGGGGGGCAGCTGCCCCCCCCCCCCTGTACCCAAGCAGGGGGGGGGGGGGCAAGAGTGTCTTTTTGCCCCCCCCCCCTGGAAAATCAGGTGACTATGGCAAGAGGGGGGGGGGGGCAAAGCCATGGTCTTGCCCCCCCCCTTCCCCTACCTCTCCCCTACTCCTCTTCCTGCTCTCTCCCTCATCCCACCCAACAGAGAACTGTTTTTGCAGACCGAAGGCTGTCCGCTCCTCTGATTGCCCCCCCCCCCCCCCCCGGCTTTTCACTTTTTTTTCGGGAAATGTCCTTCTTTTCAGTGGCTCCCTGGTTCGTAAAGGTTTTTTTGTCTGCGCAGCATCTGATCGTCCCCCCCCCCCCCCCCCGCTGTTCACTTTCTTCGGGCAACGTTCAGTTCCCCCCTCCGAGATTCTGCCCTCCCCCTCCCCCCAACATCTTCCGGCGCCCTTGATATGACCAGTATAAGAAATGATGATGGAGAAATCAGTGTGTGGATGTGCACTGATACAGATATCGGATTTTTTCCTCGGAAGCACTGACTTGGCCCGGGTTGTTGCTGTTGTAGTTGTTTCATATTAAATTTTTATTGCGGGTTAAACGCACAGTTTGTGTAATTTACCTCGGTCGTAGGACTTTATCCTGTAGAATTTACCAGTTATGCGGTAGTGGGCAGCCCGTCGACTTCTCAGCGATGTAGTTTCTGTAACGATCGTGTAGACTTCTTCAGGAGCCCAGTCAAGAGCAAGCGGACACTCAAGACTAACAGCAGCACACACAACCGCCACAAAAAGATATCTGACGGACAGGAATCAACTACAAAGCCAAGGCAGAGGTCATAATTATTGGGTGAAGCTCAAGACGAAGGTCTAGAGGATCAGAATAAAATTGTCGCTGATGTCGCTGCACTTGCCAAATTGGATGTTAGAGTGTGTGAAAATAGTGTGTGTGTGTGTGTGTGTGTGTGTGTGTGTGTGTGTGTGTGTGTGTGTGTGTGCGCGCGAGCGCCTTGAGCGCAGCGAGTCCTTTGCATTTGGAGAGCAGCGCTCTATAAAAACGATGGATTATTATCATTACAATATTACGAACCTGACCTGAGTGACCTTGAAGTCAGAGGATTTTTCAAGATTCAGAGTCAGGCAGCGAGGTGGAACGAACAAAAGCTGCAGATGAGTGCAGAATGCAACTGATCGATATTTGACTTGTGTACGCACCACTAGCAAATCTGACATGTTTCTCAGACTGGTTTGCAGACGCATTGTTACATACAGCAATGCCCGATTCAAACTTGTGAGCTTGAAGAGCAATGGGGAAAAATGCAATCGTGCTTTAGAATCCAGTCCGTTTGATGTTCTGATTGAAATGATTCAAGATCTAAGCTCCCAACAAAAAGCTTTCCGAAGTATGAAAAAAATTTAGAGAGTCGGCCGTGCAAACACAGTCAACTCTGTCACAGTTGCAGAGTTTTCAGCGTTCCTGAAACCCCAATAAAAGCCAAGGGCAGCCTGATTTCACAGCTCAGTTTGCGTTTTGACACTGAGCGAGAAAGATCGTGCAGCACTCAACATCCGCTAGACACTGTCGCGATGTGTCTCGCTCACTGACCAAAAGCCAAATAATGTCACGGTAAACTCGTGCTCTGGTGTTATAAGGGTCCCCGAAGCGCTGAAAACTCTGCAACTGTGACAGAGTTGCCTGGATTATGCACAGCACAACGACGACGACACATGCAGCTGAACTTTTAAATCTAGGTTAATTTGATGCTTTTGACTGAAATGATTAAAGGACGGGAATGTTCTTTATCTACTGCGTGCAAAATTCTGTGGTTGACTCTTTTTTTTAATTATCCGAAAGGTTTTAGTCGGAGCTTTTTTCTCTCAGCATCAAGCCCTAACTAACTAACTAACTAACTAACTAACTAACTCACTCACTCACTCACTCACTCACTCACTCAGCATCCCAGTTATTCCGCTTATCACAACTTCTCTATTCTATAATATGTTCGTTTGTGCTGATCGCAGCAATTGGTGTATGGCACAACGAATGTTTCTAGTTTGGGTTTTGGTTCACCCGTGTCGGTATCCCACCCCACCCCTCCCCACCCCTTTTATTCCCAAAACATTTTGAAGCTACAGCCTGTGTGTGTGTGTGTGTGTGTGTGTGTGTGCGCGCGCGTGCGTGCGTGCGTGCGTGCGCGCGCGTGTGTGTGTGTGTGTGTGTGTGTGTGTGTGTGTGTGTGTATACGGTGCGTGCCCATGCGCGTACGTGGGCGCGTGTGTGCGTACATGTGTGTGTATGCCGTGTGTGGGTGTCTGTTCAAACATCACCTCCACAAACACGAACCAAATGTTATCTTCACATTCAGTCCTTGTCTGAAGCCGAGATAATGACAAAGTCAAACTGTCATGTGCTAGCGGTATATATGTTCCTCCCCCCCCCCCCCCCATACCGCCCCTCTCCGTCCCCTCCCGTTTTGTCGTTGTTGTTGTTGTTGCTTTTGTTTCTTTTCCAAAAAGACGGGGGACCTATTGTGACATTTTTTTTCCCTGTTGATATTCCATATGATCGATCACGCGTGACGATAAAACTGCATCAATCAATATTAGCATAAACCGGCTATAGGCATGACCAAACGGTCATAAAAAAAATCCAAAGCTTTCATTGTATATTCTAACAATTGCAACCTTTGTTCTGCAGAACGCGTCAACCTCCGCCGCAGCAAGCATACAATATGATTGTGTACGCGGTAACTGCAAAAAGATATTTGCCTTGACTTCTTTGGGCGTCAAAATTGGTTGAAAACGTCTCTGTATTTATGGGGTTTTATTATTCATCCTTCTGAGGAGTAAAATGCGTTTGTGTAGACTGACGAGGTGAACTTTGGCTGTGCTTGAAATCCGTTTCAAGTCAAAGTAGGGCCATAGACGAAAATCAATACAAAAAGCAATCTGGCGTCTCCTAGGCAAGCTGTATTGTTATACACCAACAAACACAACACACATTTTCAACACGCACGCACGCACACATGCACGCACGCACGCACGCACACACACACACACACACACACACACATGAGAGAGACTGACAGGCGAACTGACCGGCTGGCATACAAAATGATACACAGAACCACAGAGAGAGAGAGAGAGAGAGGGGGGGGGGGGATTTTTTCACAAGGATAAAAGGTCGGGTACAAAGTCCTATCTTCAATCTTGTTCTGGCTGAACTACTAATCAATCACTCTCACACACACACACACACACACACACACACACACACACACACACACACACACACACACACACACACACACACACACACACACACACACACGTACGTGCGTGCGTGCCCTTGAATGGTCTGTGCATGGTAATATTTGTTTTCTAGATTGAAGCTTTTTTTTTTTAGGAGTGACTATGATGCCTGAGGCTAATGGGGTATATATAGGCACATTGAGGCCTTCCTGCATTTGTATTTGGCCACACCATCTAACTAGGTATGCTATGCCTGGATAAGATAAATGTTTACAAGAAACATTAATTTTCCACATACGTTGTTTCAGTCAATACTTGTTTCAGCACAATAATATTTTGTAGCAAGGAATCAAAAACGAATGTCCATCACAAATATTATTTAAACATGAAAATATGCCCATTATCTGCATAACCTGTATTTAGATTGAATTCCCTCCAGCCGGAGACTTGCTCTGGATCATAAATAATATTGTGTCTGTCATGTTTGCACTGCATGTGTAAGCTGGGCAGTGGTAATGGAGCTTCCACAGTTTGGAATAGATTTGAATAGATTTCAGAGGTTTTAAAGGAAGAACTGAAATATCACGTGTTCTGCTTGTGTTCAAATTTGCATGTGCAAGACAGACAATGGAACGCGACTACAGTGTTAAATAATTTATTTCTTAAAAGTCTGATCCCGACCACCCATGTCCGCTGCACGATTGTTGTTGTTGTTGTTGTTGTTGTTTGTTTGTTTGTTTGCCCCAACTCTTTGCCAGCTCCGGGGAGCTGGGGTGGTCGAATGCTCGGGTCGTGAGTTCGATCCCGGCTGGGGCCAAATATTTGTGCTGGCTTTTTCGTCGTAGCCCCGTCTTTGATATCACCCTATGTGGTGGAAAAGGACGTTAAACCCCCAAACACCCACCCCACCCACCCTTTGCCAGCTCCAGTGGTGTTCCTCCCAGGTCATGGATGAAATCCACGGAGGGCTCGAAGCCTCGAAAGCTGGGGCAATTTTTATTATGCATGATGATGGAGATGAGGATGATGGTAAGCTGATGCTAAGGAGGTCCGTGTGGTTTGAGACTGCGGGACAGGGCCGCATTCCACGCTCCTTGTCATAAAATAATATCCCGGCGTTATCCAGGCCCGGGAACTAAGGCATCTGCGGTGCCGCCCGTGCAATCATCGGATTATCCACATCATAAGATGTGTCATACCAAGGGAAGCACCCACAAAGTCGCACCCGTGAAGTGGGTGAAGCTCGGCTATGTGGCAGCAGCCTCCCCATTGGGTCCATAGCACACCCGCTCTGGGTAGGAGCCGACCTATGAAGGAAAAATCCCGCTTGCCTCGGCTGGGACTCGAACCCGGGTCTAACAGTCCATGGTCCGAAGTGCTAACCACTACACTACGGGTGCCGGTGACCGCTACATGATAATTAAAGAGAACAAGCCACTGTACACCAGTAGGAGCCACTTCAAGCCACTATTACGCAAGGCGTGGGTCATCCCCCGCTAGGCCCGAGGCCGCTGCAGATTGCATAATAGTGGTTTGAAGTGGCTTTTAGAGATCTGAAGATTTCAAGTAAAAATGCGACTTTTGCAAGGGCTCTGAAGCGTTTTAGAGAACAAGCCACTGCACTACAATAGGAGCCACTTCAAGCCATTTTCAATCTTTTGCATAGGCTTTTTAAGAGATTGCTGAAGAACGTCTGGGCACCCAAAGTTGTCAGCATAAGAAGCAAACTTCGCATCTTCAACTCCAACGTGAAGTCAGTTCTGCTCTACGGATGCGAAACATGGAGGACAACGAAGACGATGCAGCAGAAGATCCAGACATTTCTCAACACCTGTCTGAGGCGCATCTTCAACATCCGATGGCCAGAGGAGATCCGGAACGAAGAGCTGTGGGGGCGAGCGGGGCAGGAACCAGTGGCCAAGCAGATCCTGCGGAGGAAGTGGGGCTGGATTGGACACACCCTCAGGAAGCCAGCATCCAGCACCACATGCGAAGCCCTGACATGGAACCCGCAGGGGAAAAGGAAGAGAGGCCGGCCTCGCAACAGCTGGAGGCGGGACACTGAGGCAGAGCCATATAAGCAGGGGACCAGCTGGACTGGAGTGGCAAAAATAGCCCAGAACAGAGTGCGATGGCGAAGGGTAGTCGATGGCCTATGCTCCACTCGGAGCCAGGGGCCTAAGTAAGTAAGTAAGTTTTTAAGAGATAAAAACACGAAAAAAAACACGTAGAAATGTGCTCGCCAAGCATCAATAATCTTAGAGGCATATCAAGATAAATTTATATGGGATAGCATGCTGCGCTTGTTTTAGTCTTTTGCAGCCATTGACGAAATATGCGAAATATGTATCATGAAAACTTTGACAGTCGCGATGGCCGGAATTTCGCACCAATGCGAAAACGGCAAAGGAAGTGTCAGTTAAACTGCTCCATTTTTCTCGATCATGAGTGAAATACATACCGTATGCCTGTTCATCAAACAAAACCGGACGTGACATTATATTTTGCTGCCTGCGTTACTGTTTGTTTAAAAAAAAAAAAAACTCCATGATACTCGATAAACCGTTGGGCTAATGGCCATGTCACACGAGAGGGCAAAATCACTTGAAAACATTGTTTTCAGATGTTTCGCTGCGAAACAACGTGTTTTGTCGTGTGACATACTTCACAACAATGTTTTCAAAACATGTTTTGATCGTGTTTTCAGTTTTAGAGCCTGCCCTAAAATCCGAAAACATGTTTTGTGTTTCAACCAATGAAAACCGCCGTGCGGAGTGTCAAGTGACACCTTCCCGTATCCGCTCAGTCAACATGTCCGTAGCAGGACCCTCTCTCTCTCTCTCTCGCCTTAGACGCGCGCTTGTTTGTTTTCACGTGTGTCATGTACTGTTTCGGAAAGCATGTTTCGGGCGTTTTGCCTTTCAAAACATGTTTTATAAAACATGTTTTAGGAAAACATGTTTTCAGTGTGACATCACCTTAACCATGGTTTTCTGTGCTGTAAAAACACTGAAGGTAAATAGGCGCTAAGGTTTCCACATGCAACCGCTGTGTGGGTAGTTATACCTTTCACGATTATTCAGTCGATAATACGCCACAGAGCGATGTGTAGTGGACAGTAGGAGGAGATGTCACCGATGTGCAGCCGACGGAAAGGACCCGGCTGATTTACGCGAGTAGTAGTAATAGTACAATGGGAGTTTTAGCAACCCCTACCGTGCTATGTGAAGTTCAGTTTTCGAATTTTCTCCCTTTCTGACACTATCGCTGTACTGCTGTGGTGGTGGTAGTAGTAGTAGTAGTAGCAGTAGTGGCAGCACATGTCGTAATGGTAGTGTTAGTAGTCGTCGTAGTAGTAGTAGTGCATGCTGTAGTAGTAGTACTTGTTGTACTGAGTAGTAGTAGTAGTAGCAGTAGTAGTAGTGGTATACGTGGGTGTTTGGGAGTTTAATGTCCTTTTCCACCGCATAAGGGCGATATCAATGACGGGGCGAAGAGAAAAAGGCCAGCACAAATATTTGACCCCGGCCGGGATTCGAGCTCACGACCCGAGCATTGAAAGTCTAACGCTAGTGGTATATGTCGTAGTAGTAGCAGTAGCAGTGGTATATGTAGTAGTAGTAGTAGTAGTAGTAGCAGCAGCAGCAGCAGTGGTATATGTAGTAGTAGTAGTGGTATATGTTGTTGTAGTAGTAGTAGTAGTAGCAGTGGTATATGTTGTTGTAGTAGTAGTAGTAGTAGTAGTAGTAGCAGCAGCAGCAGCAGTGGTATATGTAGTAGTAGTAGTGGTATATGTTGTTGTAGTAGTAGTAGTAGTAGCAGTGGTATATGTTGTTGTAGTAGTAGTAGTAGTAGTAGCAGCAGCAGTGATATATGTAGTAGTAGTAGTAGTAGTAGCAGTAGTAGTAGTGGTGGTGTATGTTGCTGTAGTAGTAGCAGTGGTGGTGTATGTTGTTGTAGTAGTAGTACTACATGTTGTAGTAGCAGTAGTAGCGGCAGCAGTAACAGCAGTACTAGTAGAAGTAGTAGTAGTAGCAGCAGTGATAATAGCTATTACTGTAGTAAGTTCATACACGCAGCAAGTTAGTCACCTAACACGCTAACCGAGAGTCTGAAATCCGAGTACGTTAGCGTACACGGAAACTAACATACATAGCAGTGACTATTCCCGCGTTGCTGCATCAGCGTTAGATACCTTCAGCTGACACACAACAAGAACTCACCGACCTCTCATAAAGCACGCAAGTTGTGCTTTTTGAGGTATCGATTCCAGGCATTTGCTACGATCGCGTACACGCAGACACATGACCGCTATACTGTGTGTTGTGGAAAGAGCAAAAATACACCCCAGGAAAAAAGACAAACGTTTCATTCCGCTGATTAAACAATACCCGTGTAGGGTCAATGATTTGGATTGTGTAACTTGCAAAGGTTGGACTGATTTCAGTTGAACGTGGTTTTTGTTTTGAGAGAGAATCCTCACTTGTGAAGGTATTCAACGCTCATATTCTGTTCTCTACGTTCCACAGAAGCCAAAGTAATATTTGAAACACTTGCGCTAGTGAACGCGTGAAATTACTAGTCTATTTTAATGATTAGTAGAGCCCTAAATGCGATACGCTGCTGTCTACAGGCTGGTCGATCCGGCGAAAATTTGAGTTCCGGAACTCAGCAGTTAACCGTGCCGCCGCACTGGCGGGCTCCTTGTGATGTTCGCGTTGCGTGTACCCTTCTGTTGAGTCAGCGCCAGCCTGTGAGATGCTGTCACTGTGCAGGTATCTCAGTGGTAGGATGTTAGGCACTAACGAAAGAACTGAGAAGGATTTGTTGGTATAGGCTGGATGGGAAGATCATCCAGTAGAAAGCTTTCTGTATCTGATACCCGTCAAAGATCTAGGTTCAATGCTCGGTGTGAGCTCTGCCCTGTTGTGTGACCATGCATGACGAGAACAAATCGGCAAGGTATGTATTTTGATCTTCTTTCAATTTGTCTGCAAACATTTCTTTGTTTTTTCCTTCACAGCATGGGGGGGGGGGGGGAGGAGTGTTGTGAAAGGAAAATAATGTTTCTGAGATCACGAACAGAGAGTAGGTATGCATATCAGGGTGAGGTCGGGGTGATCAAAATAATGCTCTCTCTCTCTCTCTCTCTCTCTCTCTCTTGTTCTGTGTGTGTGTGTGTGTGTGTGTGTGTGTGTGTGTGTGTGTGTGTGTGTGTGTGTGTGTGTGTGTGTGTGTGTGTGTGTGTGTGTGTGTGTGTGTGTTGCGCGCGCTCTTGCATGTTTTTATTTTAAAGCGCCGTGAGATCCAGCGGGAGGTCTGACGAGTCCTTTAAATGCACAGTATTATTTAATAGTGTATGTACAAGTAGAAGCGGTAAGAGTAATTAGTGTGTGTGACTCTGTGTGTGTGACTCTGTGTGTGTGTGTGTGTGTGTGTGTGTGTGTGTGTGTGTGTGTGTGTGTGTGTGTGTGTGTGCGCGCGCGTGCGCGCGTGTGTATGTGTGTGTGTGTCTATTGTCCTTTTTTGTTTTCTTTTTTCATGATTTTCTGCCTAATACATTTTTTTCTTTTCCTTTTTCTCTTTTTAGCAACGGCAGATTGAGAAAATTACCAGTGTATGACCAGATCTTATTCGTCGTTCGTTCGTTCGTTCTCTCTCTCTCTCGACCGTTCTCTCTCTCTCTCTCTCTCACACACACACACACACACACACACACACACACACACACACACACACACACACACACACACACACACACACACACATCGTGCCTCTTTGTGAACTCACCGCACCCAGTCGGATCTACGCACTGTTTGTCAACAAAGAACACAAACAAGCGATGAGCCACCGAGGACACGCCAATCGATCCAGTGTGTATCGACCTACAGTGTCGTGAAACCCGCTCGTCATCTGCAATCTCGGGCACCCTAATATAAATAAAGCTGAGAGACTATTCTTACCCAGACGAGCTTACAAAACGCTCGTCTTACGTATTCAATAGCGTAAGTCATGTATGTGTGTGTGTGAGGCCAAGTTCACCATAGCACAAGTGAGTCAGCGGTCGTGAATTGCTTTCGCATAAGACTACTAATCAGTTTATTCACAGACTAGTTCTAGCACAGCTGATGTCGGCTGTAGGTGTAAAGGAACTCCGTGTTCAATGAGCCGTGTCCTCGTGTTCAGTGAAGCATGCAACCTGTCACGTAAAGCGGCATAGAAGACGCCGTGAATCAAGTCCTTCTAGACACGGCTTTTGTCTGTGACCAGAGGTGCCTTTTCTGTCGCGTGAAAACTCAGATTCAGGGTTTGAAAAAAGAAAGAGGAGATCCGGAAAGTGTTGGCACAAAAGCTGATGTGACAGGAGATAGGCAAAGTGTACAGGCAAAGAAAAAAATGGAGCTGATATCACACCACGCCAGTTGCAGTGCCATGTAACTACTGCGTATAATTGTGGTGTCGGTGGTATATTAAGCTGATATCACACCCATGCCTTGCAGTGCCATCTAACTAGTGCGTATAATATTGATGGTGGTGATATAAGCCGATATCACACCATGCCAGTTGCAGTGCCAACTAACTTGTGCGTACAATAGTTGTGTCGGTGGTATATCAAGCTGATATCGCACCAATCCTTGCAGTGCCATTTAACTAGTGCGTATAGTATTGATGTCGGTGATATATTTAAACAGGCTTATTCCATCTTTGCTAAGGTAGCTTATATTCTGGAACAATTTCGCTCCTGAGTCTGCCTGTACGCTCGAAATACTCTCTCTCTCTCTCATACATGTTTTCTTTTTACAAGTTATGTTGTATACTACAATTTCAAACACCATGCTATCTACTTCTTCACCTATTTTCCGATGTGTTTCCTTTGAATTTATTGCGCTTCTTTGTATCTTTGCATTTTTTTTCTTCTACTTTCTTATTAGATTACTCCCTTTGTGCCTGGTATACTTTTTTTTTGTAATGTTAGCCTTTACTTTTTTAGTGTTCCTAGATTAGCAGGACAGCTTGTAAGATAGGCAGACCATGCCTACAAGTCTTTATCCTGAAATAAACGTTTCAGTCAGTCAGTCAGTCAGTCTCTCTCTCTCTCTCATAGTCTTAATGCGATACAATGTTGTTTACAGTCTGCGCGAGGGGTCAAACGTTCCAATTCTACAACCGTTGTTGCACTACTGGAGCACTCAGTGTGGTCTCCGCTTCATCGGGTATTCTTCTGTCGGCTCAGTGCCGGCGTTACAGACGCTGTCACTATCCAGGTCTCTCAGTGGCGTGACTATAGACTGATACCACGAAAACAGCTCAAAATGATCTGTGAGCATAAGAATGGTAGCATTACCCCTTTCAATATAATACCGTGAGTTGCGGTGCCATGTAGCGAGTGGATCTTCTCGTCATACTGGTGTCAGTTATATTTGTGTCCTGAGTCAGCGGCGTTCTCTGAATTTCGGGAGACCGATGTTGAATAGGTTGGTCCGCTAAGACTGCTCTCCCAAATCGTGCGTCGAGTCACTCCGGTGTCCGTGAGATCGACCTCGAGCCGAGACGGTATTTTTTTTTTAAGATCCTGTCTGTATTGAATAGTGTTCAGTTGGACTGTTCAGTTAAGATAACTGTCCCTTCCCCCATTAACCTGACCCTTAGGGCCGTCTTCAATCACGCGGGGACGTGACACTCCAGGGTTCTGATTTCTGGAGAGAGACTATAACATTACTGGACCTAAGTCTCGGACTAGAGCTGAGTCGGACCAGAACAAAGTCTCGCACTAGAGCTGTCTCAGAATAGAACTAAGTCTCACATTAGACCTAAGTCATAGACCAGAGCTATGTTCTAGCCTAGAACCAAGTCTCGCACTAGAACTGAGTCACACACTAGAACTGAGTCTCACACTAGAACTAAGTCTCACACTAGAACTAAGTCACACACTAGAACTAAGTCTCACATTAGAACTAAGTCTCACATTAGACCTAAGTCTCACGCTACAACTGAGTCACCCTAGAACTAAGTCACACTAGAAATAAGTCACACTAGAACTAAGTCTCACACTTAACGGAGTCACACTAGAACTGAGTCTCACACTAGAACTGAGTCACACTAAAACTGAGTCACACTAAAACCAAATCTCACACTAGAACTGAGTCTCCTACTAGAACTAGTCTGTGTTCATGCACCAGGCCCCTGCTACCCGAACAGCCAGCACGCTGTGCATAAAGCGGACTGCACGCTTCCAAAGCACCAGACGGCACTGGGACTAACCAGGACTGCGCTACAGACGCGAAGTCAGCTGAGTGGAACCCGGATCAACAGGATCAAAGGAGCTTGAACAGAAAGTCGGTTCAGAGTTAATACCTGCGCTGCCAGCATGGAGTACCTGTACACACTGTTGGTGCTAACCACTGTATGGTAAGTTACGAAATGCTGATTTGTCCCTGTTGCTGTTATGTATTACTCGATATTTGTTTGTCCGGGGGGGGGGGGGGTTGCTTGTTTGCGGGGAGCTCGGATAGCCGAATAAGGTAGTGCGTTGGACTCTCAATGCTCGGGTCGTGAGTTCGAATCTCGGCTGGGGGCCAAATATTTGTGCTGGTCTTTTTTCTCGTTGTCCAGTCTTTGATTTCACCCTTGCGTGGTGGAAAAGGACGTTAAACTCCCAAACAACCACCCACACCCTTGTTTGTTTGCTGTTGGCTTTAACATTTTCTCTCTCGACAGATAGTGCATGAATAATTATTATGACATGAAGTGCATGTGTCGACAACTGAAAGCAAATTTTAGGAGTTTGGAGGAACGTTTTAGATGAAATGGTTTTGTGATAGGAAAGCAGATGGCAACCTCCCGAAGACTACATGTATATAGTTCTCGTTCCATCTGTCAACACGTGGAGAAACACGCACACCTCTGCGTAACGTGACCTTGTCACCTTTGCGTAATGTGACTTCTGGTTTGTAGCCAAATATGACGCAGACATTTGCCTAATAAAATCGCGGTTTACTTTGTCAGTTGTTACGTCTATAGTCGTCACCTTGTGCATGGATCATGTCCGCCTGTCTGTCTGTCTCTTCCGGCTTGCCTCTGTGCCTCTCTGTCTCTGTCTCTGTCTGTCTGCCTGCCTGTCTGACAACTGCCTATTTCTAATAGTCTGTTACTGTCTTTTAGTCGGTTTGTCTTTCCTTGAGTCAGTCTTCTGTATGAGAACACGCTAAGCACGAAGAGAAAAAGAGAAAAACCTGCCGTCTAGCGGACTGTAGAAGCATCGATGAACAAACACATATATTTCAAGCATACGAACATAGCATTATCAAAGACCCTACATTACTATTAGTAATGTAGGGTCTTTGGCATTATTAAGAAGCTTCCGTTCTTGCCATTTCAGAGGAATGTCAGTTACATGTACCATCTCTACGAGCAGCACGGCACTTACAATGCTCTTTCCGCTTCTTTTTACCGAACTACAATAGCGGTATCGTCATAATAGCACAAAATATCGTCAGGGTGAGCCTGTCGGCCCCAGAATCTTGGGTCGGGGGCAGGTTTCAGTAAGGCTACCTCCTTGGGTAAGGCTAGGATTATGTTATGCTGTCAGCCGACAGGGTATTTATATGAATTCAGGGTGGGTCTACAGGAACCTTCCACCAGGGCCAGTAGCGCCGTACCCGCGCCGTAGTGCCGTTCATACATGTGTTTACCTAGTCGGGGTAAGCCCGCTAGTACACATCATGTGTGAGGAAATTGCAAGTTGTCACCACTTTTTGTGTTAAGTGTCTGTGGGTGGGTTACGTGTCTTGAGCATGCCAGCAAATAAAACGGGTCTTCGGGTAAAGTCTCTTGGATACGCTTTGACGGTCTTGGTCTCCATTGCAGGGAGATCCTGTGGAGCATGGATCTGCACCTTGTTTTTGAACTTAAACTTTAAAGCCGTTAGTTGTGAGGTACTTTGTGTATAACCTGTCCTTGGCTGGTCGGGGTAACCCGCTAGCAACATTCAAGTAGTAGCTACTTGGTATTCTTTTAGTCGGGGTTAGCCTGGGTTGCCATTGGGGCAGTTGCTACTGCTCGGGGGTGGGGGGGGGGGGGGACATTAGCCTTTTTTTGCCCAGTGATTTTGTATGTTGGGGTTTAGGGGGGTTACTGGTCCACCTTGGACTGCTGTTTGAAATCCTTGATGGTTACTTGATAATCATGTACAACTTCAGATGCGACGTTGAAAGACATCCTGTGAACGTCTTGATTTTTTCTTCCCGTGTGGGGAGAACTTCGGTGAAGCATGCAGTGTATGTTCATATGGTTGTGCTCTGTCAGTTCTAATGCTCGGATCGTGAGTTCGTATCCCGGCTGGGGCCAAATATTTGTGCTGGCTTTTTCATCGTTGCCCCGTCTTTGATGTAATCCGTATGTGGTGGAAAAGGACGTTAAACCCCCAAACACCCACCCACCCACCCGCTGTGTCAGTCTCTTGCAGGTTCACCTTGGTATGTCTAATGAGTATTTCCTTTGCAGGGCATGCGAACTTGTTATATATATATATATATGCTTTTATTTCCCATCTTGTTGTTGTTGTTTAGTTTTTGTTGGAGACACTGTAGGGTGTCAACATTTGTTTAGTACAAGTTTACCCTCTCATGGGAATGTTGTCTATCAGGATTCTGTGGCTAGTCAGGGTTAGCCTGCTAGCGTTATATTTGGAGTGAAGACATTCAAATTCCTTCAGTGGTGTCTAGGTTGTTGTTTTTTTGTTTGTTTGTTTGTTTGTTTGTTTTTTTGTTTTGTTTTTTTCTTAGCGAGCCAGCCCTGCGTGTGTGTGAACAAAGTTTTGTTTCTTTCTTTGTCTTAGAATTTCTGAGCCGGGAAGTAACCGGCTTAATTGCGTGTGCGGCTAACGAAGTAACATGCCAGGTGGCAATGTAATGATCCGCGGTGTAGCCTTTCTTACTGTAGCCTTGTGAACGAGGGGAGCCGGGGTGGCCGAATGGTAGAGCGTTGGACTTCCAATACTCGGTTCTGACTTCGAATCCCGCCTGGGGCCAAATATTTGTGCTAGCTTTTCATCGTTGCCCCGTCTTCGATATAATAATAATAATAATAAATTGTTCTTATATAGCGCAGAAAGTCTGCCCAAGAGAGCACTCAGTGCGCGCTACACACACACACACACTCACACACACACACACGGCGGACGTGGGATACAGGGGAGGATACAGTAAAAATGTTAGTGGAAAGCTTGCCGAAACGGATAGGTTTTAAGGTATGCCTTGAACTGTGACAGAGTAGGGAGGTTCCTAAGGGAGACGGGCAGTGAGTTCCAGATCTGGGGAGCAGAGTAACTGAAGGAACGTTGGCCATACGTTTTCAGACTGACACGGGGTATATCACCCTTATGTGGTGGAAAAGGACGTTAAACTCCCAAACACCCACCCACCCACCCTTGTGAACGAGCCATGTTGTATATCACTGCCACGGTGTGGCTTTTTTTTTTTTTTTGGGGGGGGGGGGGGGGGGTGCCCACCTTTTTTCGGGCCTGGGTTTTTTCGCCATTGACTGGGCTCAGAGTATTTTGGA
>JACVVK020000223.1:225000-227500 GCA_018292915.2 Batillaria attramentaria
GTAGCCAGGGAAAAAAAACGGTATCACATAATAATCACAAGCTCGACCTGGGCTCGAACCCACGCTTCATCGCCGTGACAGCGGCGACGGCCGTTCAGTAGCGCAGCGGCTAAGTCCGACGCGCTGCCTGTTCGACCACCGCTCACCCCCACTATAAAAAAAAGTGTGTAATTAAATATGCAATTCATTTCTAATCGTATACAATCGGCTCAAGTGGAGGGGAAATACGAGAATCTGAACCACGCCTAGTGTACATGGTATTCATGCATTCACGGTATTTTAGCTGTCAGACATGTTGTTTGTCAAATCCCTCCCCACGAACGGCAAACGATTGAATAAGCACGTATTCGTTTTGTTAGTATCTGACTGAGCTCTTTGAAAACCTTTTTGTGTCCTGTGACAAAGGTTGTGTTTTTATGTATTGGCCATTTCTGAAATAAATCGGTGTGCATGTTCAAACATATCCCTACTTCGCTGTCATCTTATGATCTAGTCATCTTCTTGAGATTGAAACCACTGAATAGGGGGTATGCTGGTCGGTTCTCTCTTTTTCAGAAGTGAGACCTAATTTTTTTTAAGATGATCAGAGATGATCAATGGGTAATGTATACATTGGGTAAAAGTAGTCAACCACCGGCCCCCGTAGTGTAGTGGTTAGCACTTCGGACTATGGACCGGGAGACCCGGGTTCGAGGCAAGCGAGGCAAGCGGGAATTTTCCTACCTAGGTCGGCTCCTACCCAGAGCGGGTGTGCTATGGGCCCAATGGGGAGGCTGTTGCCACACAGCCGAGCTTCACCCTCTTCACGGGTGCGACTTTGGGGGTGCTTCCCTTGGTATGACACGTCTTATGATGTGGATGATTACACGACCGGCACCGCAGGTGCCGTAGTTTCCGGGCCTGGTTAGTGCCGGGATATTTATGACAGGAAGCGTGGAATGCGGCCCTGTCCCGCAGTCCCAAACCACACGGACCTCCATAGCATCATCTTACCATCATCCTCATCTCCATCATCATGCATAATAAAAATTGTCCCAGCTTCCGAGTCCTCCGTGGGTTCCACCCATGACCTGGGAGGAACACCACTGGAGCCGGCAAAGAGTTTGGACAGCAAAAAAAGAAAAAGTAGTCAACCATTTGATTCTGATCGCAAAAATATGTGTCAGTGAATATAGATATGGAAATAGAATGGACATGAAAATTATGTTTGAAAAGGAAGTCAGCTTAAGAAAGCTGTGATTCAAAACGGTGTTTATCTTATTCCGCAAAATTTGTCTCTAGTGATTGCAGCATGCACAAACACACGTATACACCGCTCACCCCCACTATAAAAAAGTGTGTAATTAAATATGCAATGCATTTGTAATCGTATACAATCGGCTCAAGTGGAGGGAAATACGAGAATCTGAACCGCGCCTAGTGTACATGGTATTCATGCATTCACGGTATTTTAGCTGTCAGACATGTTGTTTGTCAAATCCCTCCCCACGAACGGTAAACGATTGAATAAGCACGTATTCGTTTTGTTAGTGAGACTTAGTAGGGCTTCGTACGGAGAACTTCGCTGAGCAGCGTAACCCACTTGCATGTAAATTAGGCACGTTACGGGTACCATTAGCTAATCGCAGCGCGTTAGCAGCTCGCGACCTCTGCCGTGTGAGCCTAATTTACATGTAAATGGGTTACGCTGCTCAACGAAGTCCTCCGTACGAAATCCTACTAAGTCTCACTAGTATCTGACTGAGCTCTTTGAAAACCTTTTTTGTCTGTGACAAAAGATGTGTTTTTATGTATTGGCCATTTCTGAAATAAATAGGTTCAGCATGTTTAAACATATCCCAACTTCGCTGTCATCTTAGGGGAGCCGGGGTGGCCGAATGGTAGAGCGTTGGACTTCTAATGCTCGGGTCGTGAGTTCGTGTCCCGGCTGGAGCCAAATATTTGTGCTGGCTTTTTCATCGTTGCCCCGTCTTTGATATCCCCCGTATGTGGTGGAAAAGGACGTTAAACCCCCAAACACCCACCCACCCCTCGCTGTCATCTTATGATCTAGTCATCTTCCTGAGACTGAAAACATTGAAAAGGGGGTATGCTGGTCGGTTCTCCCTTTTTCAGAGTTGAGATCTAAAAAAAAAAAAAAAAACCTCTGAAAGGAGTATAGTTATGCCAGTCGGTTTACTACCGGTATCTGCTGAACAACGAGGCCTAAGCGCAATGGATTTGGTAGAAGCTTAGGCCTTTCTTCCAGATGAGGGTAGGTCTGTCTTGATCACAGAAGCATAGGTAGCCAGTAGGGTGACCAAAGAATGGTAACCTTACCCGAAGTATACGAGACAGGATATTTAGTTCGACGCAGCCATTCTCAGAGAGCGGTGGTCATACCGCACTCCTTCAATGTGAAACAGTTATGTGTGTGTGTGTGGGGGGGGGGGGGGGGGGGGGGGGGGGGGGGTGCGTGCGGTAGTGGCGCACATTCATCTACGCGGAAAACAGTCTTACC
>JACVVK020000223.1:232500-257500 GCA_018292915.2 Batillaria attramentaria
AACAGCTTCGGCGCAAGGGACGTAACTGGCGGTGAATCAGTGTCGCACTGACGGATTGGTGTCGGATTACGTCCGGTGATCTTGTGCGACATTATCGAACACTTTTCGGCAACAATATTCAGAACTCAGGGGGTGTGGGGGGGGGGGGGAGTTGAATGACTGTTGCTGCGATGCAGCTAGTAACAATCACGAACGGAATCAATAGCACACACACACACACACACACACACACACACACACACACACACACACACACACACACACACACACACACACACACACACACACACACACTCGCTCTCTCTCTCTCTCTCTAGTTCATGCATGCGGCAATTGTGTGTGTGTGTGTGTGTGTGTGTGTGTGTGTGTGTGTGTGTGTGTGTGTGTGTGTGTGTGTGTGTGTGTGTGTGTGTGTGTGTGTGTGTGTAAAGTTTCCTGTTCCAGATTTAAGCATATTTAAACGACTTTTTTCTTGTTTTTTGGGGTTTTTTTTTTAGATGGAAAGTTTGAAAACTGGTTGCAATTGGTTCCACCGTTTTCAAGTTATTTCAATTTCAATTCCAATTTCAATGTCTCTTCCGAAATTCCGGCGGCTTCCTTACTCTCGCTATTGGAATTACAAAATTCCCGAGCAGGCTTTGCACTTGGGAAATTACTGCATGTCTCAAACAATACCTGTGTAAAATAAGAATTACACAAACGTTAAGGTCACCTGCTACTGTGTGCAAAGCGCAAATGAATATAAACGTGAACAAGGCCTTTCATCAGAGACCATAAACACAGTGCGGTCTCTTTCATGTAAAAAAAAAATATAACAATAGAGAAAGCAGTATCAGATGCTCTCTGTCTCTCATTAATATTCTTTATTTCTTGTGACGGCCTGTGAACTTAGACCCACTGCCTTTCATCTTCTGACTTCATTACCTCCAAGCCAGACTTCACTGAGTGGACTGTATAAATTACTAAATTGACCGACCGCTTTATCGATACACGTAGTTTCCGATACTGTGTGATCCCTGAAAATTGCATTTTCACCGGCCCCCGTAGTGTAGTGGTTAGCACTTCGGACCATGGACCGGGAGACCCGGGTTCGAATCCCAGCCGAGACAAGCGGGATTTTTCCTACCTAGGTCGGCACCTACCCAGAGCGGGTGTGCTATGGGCCCAATGGGGAGGCTGTTGCCACACAGCCGAGCTTCACCCACTTCACGGGTGCGACTTTGGGGGTGCTTCCCTTGGTATGACACGTCTTATGATGTGGATGATTACACGGCCGGCACCGCAGGTGCCGTAGTTCCCGGGCCTGGTGAACGCCGGGATATTTATGACAGGAAGCGTGGAATGCGGCCCTGTCCCGCAGTCCCAAACCACATGGACCTCCATAGCATCATCTTACCATCATCCTCATCTCCATCATCATGCATAATAAAAATTGCCCCAGCCTTCGAGCCCTCCGTGGATTCCATCCATGACCTGGGAGGAACACCACTGGAGCTGGCAAAAAAAGTGGGGGCAGCAAAAAACGAAAAAAAGAAAAAAAAAGAAAGAAAATTGCATTTTCGCAGCTGCAGATGTGTTATGAGGTCCATTGTTCGCACCATTACTGCACACGTCTTGACGGGGTTATTGTTGTCGATTGCGCGACAGGTCAGATTTTCCCCCTTCAACTCTCCCCCCCTCCCCCCCCCCCCACCCAACACACAGATAATAATAATAATAATAATGAATACAGTTTATATAGCGCCTGTCTTTTTTCTACGAAACACTCTTTGCGCTCACACACACACACACACACACACACACACACTGACACACTGAGTGCCAATGAAACAGTGGTCGGTCTACAGCTCGAAAGCTTGCCTAAAGAGGTAGGTCTTGAAATGGGCCTTAAATTGAGTCAGCGTGGGAAGGTCCCTAATGGTGACAGGTAAAGCGTTCCAGACAGAGGGGGCGGCGTAAGAAAATGAACGACCGCCAGCTGACTTCAGAGTTGGAAGCTTTGAACAGTTTTTCTGATGATGAACGGAGAGTACGGGAGGGCTGGTAGTAGACCTGCGCGGTATTACCGTGTACCGGTATTATATCGATTCGGAAGCCTCGCGGTACGGTATACCGGTACGGCCCAGGAAGACGCGGTATACCGCGAACTGAAACTTCGTGTAGCAGATAGTAGCAAGCGGCTAAAATCGAAAGATTTATTTTTGTTTCTCCCAGAAAGAGTATATCTTCCTTTTCTGTTTGTTTTTCTTCTTCGTTTGTCAGTTTATTTTAACTCTGAAAAGTATTTCAATCTCTGTAACCTATTCACTTTTGAAGATGCTTGCTGACCATGCTAAAAACATGGTCAGCGGGCGTCTTCAGGAGTGAATGGGTTTTATTCTTATTTTCTTTTCCTTTCTTTTCGTTGTTATCCAATGAGCGAGTGTTTGTCACAAATTGTCAGTTGATTTCAATCCTGAAAAGCATTTCGATCTCTGTAACCCATTCACCCCTGAAGACGATCGCCGACCATGCTAAAAGCATGTTTAGCAGGCGTCTTCGGGAGTCAGTGGATGAGTTAATTCTTATTTTTCTTTTCCTTCCTGTTCATTGTTGTCCACTGAGTGAGCCTGAGTCTGTAGGTTTCAATGCTGCTGTTTATGCATCGGTATTCTTTCTTTCTTTTCGTTTTCAGTCACAGTATTTATCTGATGTTCATGTTTACACTGAATAAATCAGTTGCTTGTTCAGTATTTCTACTCTGCATTTTCATCTTCTATGTCCGTCTCTGTGTGCGTTTTTCTAAGTGCAAGTGGTCTGACAGTCCTCAGATTAGGTGGGATAGGGGACGGCGGTATACCGTTGCAAAATATCGGTACGGGCCAAAAATATCGCGGTAATACCGGTACGGCCGTCACCTGCGGTACGCAGCTCTAGCTGGTAGGTTGTAAGCATTGCAGACAGGTACAGAGGGAGAGAGCCATTGAAATGGCGGTACGCCAGTGTTGCAGATCATAGAATGCAATTGCACGAGGCCTCAAAATGCGTATATATTCCCTATTAGCCTCAGGCATCACAGTCACTCCTAAAGCGGCTTTTCCATGGGCGACGTAAGTCGACAGACATCGGCCGATTGTCGGGCAACTAAAATCTGCTATGGAAACGCGCGCTCGCCGACTCCCTTCCCACAAGTATGGCCGGTCGTGAATCAAATCGATTATTTCGATGACTTTAACCGCCGAAAGTTGAGGTTGAACACTGCTAGCCGCCATCTTCAAAGTTTCCGGTTTCCGGATCAAGGCCAATCAGATCGCTTGGATTTCCGCCGACAAGGTCACCGACTCGCCCAGAGTAGAGCGCCGCTCTACTCTCACCGACGCGTCGGCCGATGTCTGCCAACTCCTTTTCCATGGACGATTTTCAGCTGGGACGCGAAGTTGGCCGATTGTCGGGCGACGTACGCCGGTCATGGAAAAGGGGCTTTAAAATGCTTCAGTCTAGAAACGCAAACTACTATAGACCATTCAAGGGCACGCACCTGCGATCCCCTGCCATGTACCTTGCCCTACAAAATACCCCCCCAAAAACCCCGCTATTTCGTGACAACAAAAATCACTACAACCTAGCACACTCGGGGCAAAGAATTTTCATTCTCGTACGTGGCACCGTGCATTCGGGCCGATCGTCGGGGGTCCTCTCCGGGTACTTCGGCTTCCCTCCCTCTCTGCTTTGGAAATGCTCAGCCCACAAAATTTGAAGGGAAAAAACTGCATTACTAAATTCCGAAACTTAAATAGCTGAGCTGACCCTTCGCACCACGTGATTGTAATATGTTCATGTCCAGTGTGTGAGAGAATGCGTGTGGTTCACCTGAGCGTGCGTGTTGGGTTCATCCCGCAGCGCTTTGAGCCAATTCGAGAAATTGGGTAAAGCGCCCAGATAGATAGATAGATAGATATAGATAGATATCACTTTATTCGTCCCTCGAAGGGAAATTGTACTGTCTGCTCAGACAAAACTGACAATAAAAATCCAAGACAAGGACAATACCAGTGATGTTGCCAGGATTTTGTTTTCTTCGGCGATTTAGCCGAAACAACCATGAAAGTTTCGGCTTTTTACAGAAAGTTTCGGCTCTCTCTGCCGAAGCAGTTTCACAAGTTTTTCGACTAGATTCCCTACTGTTACGTGCTCCCTCCACCTCCATGAATTAAAGATCTTCTGTAGATACATATCCTCACCGAAAGTTGCGTTTTCTTGGAAATTAGTCCAGCCAGCACAGGAATCTCGCAGAATCGGACATAATCTAGCCGATTCACTCGTGAAAACTTCGGCTCGGCCAGCCGACATGACAGACAGATTATCGGCTTCTTCAAAACAAATTCGGCTTTTAGCCGAGATCCGACCCCAAACGACATCCCTGCAATACACAGCTATCCGTATATTATTATTACTAATAATTATATTCTCTGAAACATCTGTCCCACAAAGACATGGACGTCCTCCTTCTACATGCGTCAAGAGTGGACAGATCCGCGGCTCATCGTGGACGACTACAACGGTACGGTCACCCTGGGTCACGACCAGGTCAGCTCCCTCTGGCTCCCTGACGTCTTCTTCTCCGACAGCAAGGAAGGGCGCGCGCACGTGCTGACCGTCCCGAACAAGATGCTGCGCGTCACGGCCAAGACAGGTCGTATTCTTTACAGTCAGAGGTCAGTTCTAAGTTCTCGCGGAAAAGTTCTTTGTTCTCGTGGAACACCTTGCCTGCCTCCCTCCGTCATTCGCCAACTCAGACGCATTTAATTTGGGAAACGTTTGATTAGTCTGTCCCAAGTGTGTGTGTGTGTGTGTGTGTGTGTGTGTGTGTGTGTGTGTGTGTGTGTGTGTGTGTGTGTGTGTGTGTGTGTGTGTGTTGGGGGGGGGGGGGTGAGGTGTAAGGGTGTTACACGAGCAGAAGGAGGGTGGGTGGGTGTTTGGGGGTTTAACGTCCTTTTCCACCACAGACGGGTGATATCAAAGACGGGGCAACGATGAAAAAGCCAGCACAAATATCTACTGGCAGGAGGGGGAATGGTGGTGGGGAAACGAGGTCGGGGGGGGGGGGGGGGGGGGGGGGGTAGTGCTGAACAGATTGAACTTAGCCTGAGTATTGACCTTTCCGGCAGCTCCCTAAAGTCATTGTTGTTGGGGCCAACACAAGGTCTCGCTTCTTACCGTTGCACGCTGCGATCTGTTAGAAGAAGTTTAAAACGGACATGTCTAACTGGTTTCTTTATTTGTACAGTGTATACGAAAGCTTGGCGGCCCCTTTGAACCACAGTAAATTTTCTGTTTTCTGATTGGCTAAAACTGCTCGCTCTTGGGAGATCTTGCTGTTGGTTAACTGGTTTCTTTATCTGTATATGAAAGCTTGTGGCGACTTTAAACCACAGCAAATTGTAAGCCGTGTTCTGATTGGCTAAAACTGCTCGCTCTGGGGAGGTCTTGCTATTGGTCATCTTTTTCACTTTAGTGTGCTGTATCTCCAGGCTTTAAAAAAATGACGAAGGATAAAATGACCAAAGGGATGTTTGGAGGTGTTACAATATAACCCCCCCCCCTCCCCAACCCTCGCCCTATACCATGTTTCACTTTGAGTTTATTTTTCTCTCGTACTTCTAGGCTGACAATCATCACAAACTGTGCGATGGATCTGGAAAAGTTCCCGTTTGATCGCCAGATTTGCAACATAACCATGGAGAGTTGTAAGCAGCAGTTTAGTCGTCTGTTGACCTGTTCTGTCATCTCTGGTATCTTTAGTGTCACCATCTCTCATCGCTGGTTAACACTGTCTGGCTGGCATATAGACGGCTCCACTCCTGTCAATCGAAAGTGTCGAGCCCCCAGAATTCAGCTAATCGCGTCCCGCGGTATAATGAGCACACCACATGGCATGGTCTGGCAAACGTTTTATCCAGACACTACAACGAGGGAAGCAGGTGCAGTTTGCTATGACTTAAACAAGGAAAGAAAGCAGTAAGCCCATTGACGTCATCTTAGGGAAAAACGACCATTACGCCAATACACGGCAGAGTAAAAAAGGCGGGGCTTTGGCTTCGGGGCTTGCCGAGTGGAGTCGTCTCTTTTCATGTGAATTGGTTTGTTGTCATGATGTTGCGAGCGTGGCTGTGTGTTTTGTTTGTGTTTTGTTTGTATGCTGAAACATAACAGCTGTATTGCTTTTTTTTTTTTTTTTTTTTTAGAAGGTTGAAAAAGACTTCTTCCGCAGTCAATAATTATAAGAACTCGCTACGTGAAGAGTGTGCCTGAGTGTCACCGTATACCTCGGTAAGACGACGGGCTCTTTGAACATTCACCACGTAACACATGAAAATCCAGTAATTCTTACCACCACCACCACCCCCCCCCTCCCCCGCTCAGTAACCGAACGCATACATTCCTAAACCAACGTAATTACGCTAGGGTTGGTCCTTAATACTACACACTCTTGCTTTGATGGTGGTTTCCAGACAGTCACACTACAGACGATCTGGTGCTGCAATGGTCCTCAACACGGGGCGCTACCACGGTCCTTCCCACCGCCTACATCCCGGACTTCAACATTGAGGATGTGACAGTGGATGACTGTACGGCTGTGTATGCTACAGGTATGCAGCGTAATATCCCTCCTCCTTCCCCCCTTCGTCGTTGTTTCTGCCGCGAATTAGTCTGTCGCTTACGCGGCGTTAAGCCTTAAAATACTCACTCACTCACTCGTCGTTGTTTTGTGGGGCTGTTGTTGTTTTTGGCGCGTTGTGAGCTGTGGAAATAGGGTCAAAATAATAATAATGAGTATTGTGTAAGCGTTTTACCCAAATTCATGAATCGGCTGAAAGCGCCGCAAACTGAACCTAACTCGCACGCTCACGTGAATCACACACATTTTCTCACAAACTGGACATAAACGCATTACAATCACGTGGTGCGAAGGGTCAGCTCAGCTATTTAAGTTTCTGAATTTAGAATTGCATTTATTTTTCAAATTGGTGGGCTGAACATTGCCAAAGCAAAAGAATATCAAAATCTGTTGTCTGGTATGTTTGTTTGTTTGCGGACAATACACTACACTCGACTGGTGATTTCGACACGAAAAACGGCGAGTTTTCACGTTTCAATTATTTATACAACGTCCGTACCTGGATTTCTTTGATCTGAAAGCTGACATCGGCAAAACAAATACTTCACGCGGCACCTCTGACTGAGCAGTTCGGTTCATCTAACTCTGGGAAGAACCTGAGTTTGTAGTATACGAACTACTGACTGAGGTGCTTTACTTCGCTCTGTCCTTAGGATTGGAGGTCAGTAGGTCCTTTTCGAAGCCTGATAAGACTGGTTAAAAAGAACAAACCACTGCACACCGGTAGGAGCCAGTTCGAACCACTATTTTGCAAGGCGTGGGTCATCCCCGCTAGGCCATAGACCGCTGCAGATTGCATAACAGTGGCTTGAAGTGGCTGCTAGTGATCTGGGCCCGTATGTAAAAGTCGAGGTTAGGGCTTTTAGCCCCGGGCTAGAGTCTAACCTCGAACTGAACTAGCGCTAGAGTTAAATTTTCTGTTGTTTTGTTGTTGTTGTTGTTGTTGTTGTTGTTGTCTTTAAATCAAGAAGCGGGCCCATTCCAGCAAGGTGCCTAAGCCGTTATAGAAGGATTTTTTTCTTCCTTTCTTCGTTTCCTTTTGCTTTTGGGTTTCTTTTGTTCTAGTCTGGGTTAGGCCCGTAGCCATGCGTTAAATTAACCTCGACTTTTACACACGGGCCCTGAAGATTTCAAGTAAAACTGCGGTCTTTGCATGGACGTTCAAGAGTTGTGGTATTGTATTCTGTGGTGTGTGTGTGTAGGAACCTATCCGTGTTTACGGGCGACAGTGTACTTCCGGCGCGAGATCTACTTTTACCTGACGGAGACCTACGTTCCCAGCATCCTCATCGTCATCCTGTCCTGGGCCTCGTTTTGGATCGACCACGAGGCCGTTCCCGCGCGCATCTCCGTCGGTTTGTTGACGGTGCTGACCATCACGACACAGCTGTCAGGCTCAAGGTCACAACTTCCCAGGGTGCCCTACATCAAGGTGAGCGTGTTTCATTTATAGGGGGGAAGAAATGGGTTTGTGTCCGCTGTATGAGTCCACCCTACTTTATCGTTTCGAACCTAGGCCCTAGGCGTTTCTTTTCGTTATTTTTTTGTTTTTGTTTTTTACTTTTAAATTTGTCGTAGTTGTTGTTGGTGTTCTTCTTCTTCTATGGCATTTTGTTTGCTTGTTGTTTGTGTTGTTGTTTGTTGTTGTTGCGATTGTTGTTTGTGTTTGTTTTATTATTGTTTTTTGTTGTGTTGTTTTTGGAGGGGGGGGGGGTGTTATGTTTTGTTTTGAATTTGTTTTTTTCTTGTTTTGTTTTTGTTTGTTTGTTGTTGTTGTCGCAAGGGACATACTTTGTTTCAGAGTGACTTTTACGGGTACTACTGCTTAGTAACTTGAAACTATGCAGTGTTTAACAAAGTGTGTGTGTGTGTGTGTGTGTGTGTGTGTGTGTGTGTGTGTGTGTGTGTGTGTGTGTGTGTGTGTGTGTGTGCAGGCGATAGACGTGTGGATGTCCACTAACCTGGTGTTTGTGTTTGCCGCCTACATGGAGTACGCTGTCGTCACCGTCCTGTCCAGACGCTTCAAGAAAAACAGCGCCCGCTCTGCCGCGGTATCCACCGGCAGTGTAAGTCACATGATTACTGGATTTCGATTTGCCTGTGTGAAAGAAAGAGCCCAGAAAACGACTTAAACGCTACTGAAAAAAAAAAGAAAGAAAGAAAAGATCACACGAGAGAACTGTATGTTTCAAACTTCGCTTAAAGGTCTGCAATCTGAACAGAAAGTTAGTGTGTTAAAAAAAAAATTGCAACGGCCTGATGCTGTCCTAGTCAGAAGCGCCGGCACAGCTGTGACAGACGATGTATTTTCGTCTTGCGTTTCGGCTTCTGTTTTATCAGTGCTATAGTTTATGTAACGCTGTAACTGTCCTTGCGTCTTAATGGTACGTACGGTAAACACCATCAAAACATCTCCGAACAGTTTATGGGCCTACAGACTTTAACATAAGTCAAGGACCACTTGCAAATTTGGCTAAAATTCTTGGAAGATGTCCGTGCAGCACATGGTGGTTTTTCAGCTTCAGCAAGCTTTGCGGGATGCATTGTTAACCCTTTAACACTTTCACAGCAAAACAAATTTGAAAGATTCCTTGATCTCTATTTTTTGTGAATTATTAAAAAATTAGACCTGTCTGTCAAGGTGGTCCTTGACTTACGTTGAAGTCTGTAGATTACGTCGGACGTCACTCGTTTCCGGGGGAAAAAAAAAGAACTACAACTGTCCATAGTTGCACCCAGATCCCAGATCTGGTAGAACGTACACGCTGGTCATTAAACCCTCTATAGTCTATACTCGTTACACCGCTGAGATGTAAAACTGTCACTTTCGAAGCTCTAATATAACGTTGTTTATCTGATAGTAGCATTTTTCATTTAGTCATTGCGACCGTTTTCGTGACTTTGTGGCTTCTAATATTAATAATAATAAAATAATAATATTTGCGTATTGTATAGGCGCTGTACCCAATTTCATGAATCGGCTCAAAGCGCCGCGAACCGAACCCAACACGCACGCTCACGTGAATCGCACGCATTCTCTCACACACTGGACATAAACGCATTACAATCTCGTGGTGCGAAGGGTCAGCTCGGCTATTTAAATTTAGGACTTTAAAATTGCATTTATTTTTCAAATTGGTGGGCTGAACATTTCCAAAGCAGAGGGAAATAGAGAAATAGTATGGTTTTGTTTGTTTGTTTGTTTGTTTGTTTGTTTGTTTGTTTGTTTGTTTGTGTTTTCCCTAAGGTCTATTCCTGAACAGACTGGGACCAGACAAAGCGTGTAAAAATCGCCACCTATCAGTGTCGTTTAGCTAGTCCTCAGTCCGCAACTAAATAACGCGCCGTCTGCTCAGAACTCGGTATCCTTCTACAACTAATACGCCGGCCAGAGTCACCACAAAGGTCTCAGACGCTGCACTGTGACCCAGGTGATTTATTCTGATGCGCAGGGGGGAGCCAGGGTGGCCGAATGATCATAGAGCGTTGGACTTTCAATGCTCGGGTCGTGAGTTCGAATCCCGGTTGGGGCCAAATATTTGTGCTGGCCTTTTCCTCGCTGCCCACGGCGTCTTTGATATCGCCCTTATGTGGTGGAAAAGGACGTTAAACTCCCAAACACCTACCACACCCTGATGCGCAGAGTCAGCGCCGCATTCGGAGAAGAAGTTGTTGTATGCTTGTCATACATATTGAAGTTGTTTTTTGTTGTTGTTTTTTCAGATACGATCCAGCAGTCAAGTGACCATACAGGAATCCAGCCTAACCACGGACAGCACGGCTTCTCTCACCCCCAACTGCACTCCCAAGAAAGGCAAGTTCCGCATCAACGACAAAGAGGCTGCCGAGGCCAAGGACACCGGAAGACTAGTGGACCAAAGGTCAAGGTTCCTCTTTCCTATCGCCTACTTTATCTTCAACATCGTCTACTGGGTCTACTATCTGGCCAGCCAGGCCACGTAGACGTCAACAACCGCATTCAGTGACATTTTGTTCACGTTGGGAGCCCGTAGATGGACCCAGGTGCAACAGGGGACAATATCATTCTGTGAGTGGAGTTCAGTGGGTGTATGTGTGCCTGCATTTGCCCTGTTCCCCTATGAGATATTGTCCCCTGTTACACAGGGTTGCTTGTGATGACTAAAGCATGACGTCATTTGGACACGTGCAAAGTTTAGACATCCATGAAGCCATTGTTGTTGAAAGGTATAAGCCAAACTGTATGTCTCCCGATGTGGTCACACCAGTGGGGTTCCAAACGTTTTAGGCCATACATTCCTGCCACATTCCTGCCACCTACTTAGTCATAGTGGATACCACTGGTGTAATGGTTATACACCACTTTTTTTTTCTTTTCTTTTTTTTGCTCTTTCGTTCGTTTGTTTGTTGACATTTTGAAACTTGTTCATCCTAATAAGAGACAGCGCTATAACTGTTGTTCTTTGTTTACTGGTGTCGCAAATCAAATCACAAATTCCTACTTATCTGACCTTAGGGAAAGAGGGGACTCGTTCACCTCGATGACACTGCGTATCGATAGCACTACGCATCGATAGCACTGCGTATCGATAGTACTGTGTATCGATAGCACTGCGTATCGATAGTACTGTGTATCGATAGCACTGCGTATCGATAGTACTGTGTATCGATAGCACTACGTATCGATAGTACTATGTATCGATAGCACTACGTATAGATAGTACTATGTATCGATAGCACTACGTATAGATAGTACTATGTATCGACAGCACTAAGTATCGATAGTACTATGTATCGGTAGCACTATGTATCGATAGTAGAATGGATGCTTGGGAGTTTAACGTCCTTTGCCACCACGTAAGAGTGATATCAAAGGCGGGGCAACGAGAAAAAGGCCAGCACAAATAAAATTATTTGATTCGGTTCAGCCGGGATTCGAACTCACGACCCGGGCGTACTATGTATCGATAGCATACGATCTTTAGCGCCACGACGTATCGATAGCCCTACAAGTTGTTTTAACTTTCAAAATCTGGTTTGCTTTTTTAAACGTTTTTAAAACTTTGTGTGTGTGTGTGTGTGTGTGTGTGTGTGTGTGTGTGTGTGTGTGAGTGTGTGTGTGTGTGTGTGTGTGTGTGTGTGTGTGTGTGTGTGTGTGTGTGTGTGTTTTAAAACTATCTTTCGTTCAAAAACCTCTCCCTACGCGCCGTCAGTGAGCACTCAGTTAGTGTGGAGATGTGCGCTACATCAAGTCTCCGTTATCATCATCATGAAAGTGTGTCAACACTACGCAGGACTCGAATCTGCGTCACTAGATGTGTCGAGCGAGCATCACTACGCTTGCTAGGCCCTCTGTCATCTTGTAGCTATAATCTTGGTGCTTATTTGGGTTCACAGTTTGGGGTTACAATACAATGAGGTGGCAGTTTTGACCACGTTCCTGGGTTAATGTGGTAGTCTGCACAATAATCCTGCTTTTCCTGGTTATGGAAATGAGGTCTATATTCCTCTGCCGTTTGCATCGTTAGTGTCAAGTACTGGGTCAACTGCAGGTGCGTGCAGCCAAGACACTTGGACTCTTGTCTGAACTTGAGAGAGGTGTGTCTATTAGTTCTTGACTTATTGTTGTACGTGTGTTCACGTCATCTTGAGCAAACACTTTTTTTTTCATCGAATCGTTAATATGTAGCTTTGCTTAAAATTGTCGTTTGGCTAAACTGCATAGATCTTCGATACAACAACTGTAATTTGTGAAATACACAGTCTGTTGCATTGTAACTATGTAACTTCGCTGTCCAACTGTCGTCTGGTCGCTTTGTGTGTGTGTGTGTGTGTGTCTTTGGTGCCACCTACGTGATCTGTGAAACATACGGTCGTGATCAGTAATAGTTAATGCGTGTGTCTAAGCTTCTATTATCTTAGTGCGTATACTTGAACTCAATTCCCACCAAGTAAGGGGTCATACTAATTACCGAAAACAACTCTTAATACGGGTAGAACGCAGTTAAAACATAGAAATAACAAAACACAAACATGATTAAAGGTGAAAAAAGAGGCCTTAAACAAGTTAAAAGGAAAAAAGTACTTATTCGCTCCAAGAGCACAGGACGAAATGAACGTGTCTCCCAAGGGAAGCGACTCTGGTCCGGACTGGTTATTTTCTGCAATATCATCTTTTTTTTTGTTTAGCTTTTTCAAGGCCACTTTTTCACCTTTAATCGTGTTTGTGTGTTGTTATTTCTATGTTTGAACCGCGTTCTATCCGTATTAAGAGTTGTTTTTGGTCGTTTCGTTGTTTTCGGTAATTAGTAGGACCGCTCAATTCCCACCAAGTAAGTTCGGGGTTGTGCAACAGTGGCCTCGCAAAAAAAAAAAAAAAAAAAATCATTTCTGCGTGGATTTAAATTTGGCTTCATGGGAGTGTTGCACGTTGATTGTACTCGTGTTTGCTGCAAATGTGAGCCATCAAGGAGCCGTAAATCTTGCCTGATTTGTGCATACAGGGCCAAAACCGCAAAAAAGCGTCAAAAACGTGGAATACTCGTGTGCGGTACGGAATGTGTCAACTGTGAATGCTGCCTGAGGAAAGTTGATGATATGGGTGCTGTTGTAATTCAAGTAGTTTCTGTGCATGGGTTCACCGATGCCCATGTGAGTGAGCGGCACATTGCACATGTACAGTGCACACACTTCAATATACAGACCTCAACATAAGTCAAGGACCACCTTGACAGACAGGTCTAATTTTTAAGAATTCACAAAAAATAGAGATCAAGGAATCTTTCAAAATTTTTTTGCTGTGAAATTGTTAAAGGGTTAACAATGCATCCTGCAAAGTTTGCTGAAGCTGAAAAGCCACCATGCATGTGGTGCAAGTGGTCCTTGACTTTGTTGAAGTCTGTATGTACATGTACCAATGCTTAAGAAAGAAAGAAAAAAACAAAAACTCTTGTTCTCAATAAAAGAAAGTGATATGTTTATTTTGACACTTATTGTTTTCTGTGACAAAATTGAAAAAGCCTTCAATATCATGCTTTAAAAAAAAATGAAAACAGTTGTTCTCAATAGAAGGAATGTGATATATTGATTTGAACAACTGTTTTCTGTGACAAAAAAAATTGCCAGTAAAATAAATGAACACTTCATTTTCAACCCACTCAGCCGGTAGAGTGAAAAGGTGGATACGTGGGGGGATGTTTGGAGTTTAATACCGTTTTCCACCTCCCAGCTGGGACTCGAACAAGTGAAAAGGCAAACTCCTAGCATGTGAATATTCCAGTATACATGTACAAGCATATTGTCATAGTTATGGCAAAACAATAAGTTTTTAAACACACACACAGATACACAAAATAATTCCTTTTTAAAGCACAGCTGGTATGTAAAATGCAAAAAAACTTTATCTTTTTTTTTCTTTTTTTTTGACAGCAGGTTGTCCATTGTATTCAGCTGGAATAAATATGCATAATATTTAACATTATTTAGTGCAGTACACTATAGATGCAAAACACTCATTCGTGCAAGACGGGATAGCTAAAAAAAAACAACAAACTATCCCTGTACTGACTGTAATGTTTAGGAATGACGGCGAAAATCTAGGTAGTACTGCGTAACCACAGCCACAAGTTGACAATTAAAAAAGGAATGCGGTTATTCACTCACTTTCATCATTGCACTAATCGTTCCAATGTTTTCACAGACTGCACCTGACTAGCCCCCTCCCCCCTCCCCCAACCCCCCATCCCTGCAAAAAGTTATAATTCATAGAGTCTGTGTTACGCTCACACACTGTGCTCATTGTATCTTATCATCACACCACTTTGCACTGAGCCAACAAACGCTCGATGATGTGGCGACCACACTGAGCGCTCCAGTAATGCAACAACAGTCGTAGAATTTGAATATTCGACCGCTCGGGCAAAGTGTATCACATTAAGAGCTGTACTAATCATCAAGATGGAGTATTTCGAGCGGACAGGAACACTCACAAGAGAAACTGTTCCAAAACTTTGGTTGGCGCAGCAAAGACAAAATTACCCCATTAACTCTTTGACGACGGAGCGCAATTTCTGACACACGATTTCCTATAGGAAATCGTGTGTCAGAAATTGCGCTCCGTCGTCAAAGAGTTAAACACTTTATGCACGCACAAACGTCTTCAACTGTAAGTACTGTAACACTTATTTGCATACCCAACGCTATTGCACGTAAAAAGGATTTGGTTCTGTACACAGCAAAAGTGCTCGTGGAATTCCCAGCATTTCTAAACATTCAGTTGTAGTATGAAAAATAACAACACTGATTTTTTTTTTTTTTTTTTTCACTGTTTCTGATACCAGTTACATGGCACTCCAAACAAATTTCTCCAAAAACAGAAAGAAAAAAAAAATTGTCCACATTAAAGTGAATGTCCATCAGTTCATGATGTCTGTCAGTTTCAGCACCCAAGCCCACTTGCAAGGGAGAGCATCGAGAGAGATCAGGGGGACAGTGATAGCCATCCCTTCTGCTGCCATCTTATACTGGAAATTTCCTGGGTAGCCAAGCATACTGACTGTTGTTGTGTCTGTGGGTTTGGGAGCGCCGAGGACAAGTGGTCTCGTTATGTTTAGTAAGATGGCGTACACGTCCAATCCGTTGGAATTCTTCTTGCTTGTGTACCTGTGGTGACGAACAAATATAAAGTCTCATGTTTCAGCAGTAGGTGTAGTTAAGACAGCACAGTCAATTTTCAAAATTTCATACCTGCGGCTGGTAATTCTTATCATATCTACTTATAAACAGATAACACACACACACACACACACACTCTTTATGATACAAATTCTAAGGGGTATTTTCTCTTTCAGCATTAAAAACCCAAAAATTTAGAAAAAAATAAAAATGGGAGGGTGGGTGGGTGGGTGTTTGGAAGTTTAACGTCCTTTTCCACCACATAAGGGTGATATCAAAGACGGGGCAACGATGAAAAAGCCAGCACAATATTTGGCCCCAGCCGGGGTTCGAACTCACGACCCGAGCATTGGAAAAATAAAAATGGGAGAAAATGCCTGCGATTAGTGGAACTGCAATTTGGTGGGGAACAGTTTCCTCCCTTTATACATACATGCACAACATCTTGTACAGCATCCCACGGTACAGTGCCAACATTTGCCCATAATTATGAGAGGGGCAGTCAGTTACTTTAAAAACAGCAAATAATTACGCAGGTTAAGCAACCCTACCCTTACACAGACCCTAACCACTTTTAAATGTATTTTTCATTAGTGGTCTTTATAGACGGGGAACCGGGATAGCCGAATGGTAGAGCGTTGGACTCTCAATGCTTAGGCAGGGTTGCACATTTAAGTCGGTCCCAGGACATAGACCTATAAAAATTTCAAATGTCCTATTTTTCCAACGTCAAGCGGACATTTGTCCTATTAAAATTTTTATTGCCACTAAGTGGCCAGGACACTGTGTCCTATCACTTTGCTGTTTCCAGGACACTTTGTCCTATAGAAGCTGTGGAAAATGTGCAACCCTGCTTAGGTCGTGAGTTTGAATCCCAGCTGGGGCCATATGTGTGGTGGAAAAGGACGTTAAATTCCTAAACACCCACCCTCCCTTCTTTATAGACATGCAGCCTCATTCTGGCTAGCATGCACGTGCGCATACCATTTCCTATCTCAGCAGGTACCTTGGTATGTCGATCAGCATCAACTGCAAAATGTGCAAAACGGCCGTCTAAACTTACCAAACACCGGGCGTGCGCGTGTCATTTTGGAAAGTCCATGGTCGAGTGCTGTAGATCGCCTCCCCGTTAACACCAAGCCACGAACCGAGCTGCCGCAGTCGCTCCTCGTAAATCGGCTCAATCCGCCCATCATGTGATGGACCCACATTCATCAGCATGTTCCCTCCACAACTGCATGGATAAATGTGGTTCAGTACTTTTTTTAATTATTTATGATATAAACACATTGTAAGATATGTCATTGTTCACATGATGTAGTTTGCTCATACAGCACCTAGCATTATGAAAACTAAGTTGTGGTCAAATGAATGACGAACACTGTACAAAAAAAGAATGAATGGATTTTACAGAGACCTCCTTTCATGATGCATCTATTACTGTGGGCGTTCTACCCAGTTTTTCAAAAGTAAAATACTGCCTCCAGCAGTACTGAAAATGCACCTTAGGGCCGCTGCTACACGTTACCAGGATCGGCACTTGCAGGGCTGGAAACGCTGGAAACCCTAATTAAATCGCTGGAGGCCAGCTGGCATATCCCCCTTGCCAGTCCCGACGCGGAAATAGAAAGCCGTCCTATTTTTCCTGGCAGCCAGCTAGCCGCAGGCAGTTGTACAGCCAATCAGCGGTGAGCATTGCCCAAAGCTTGCAATGCCAAAGGCTACGTGTGCGGAAAAACCCTGTCCCCCAGCAACCAGCCGAGTACGGCAACATGCTGACTGGCAGTCGTGTAGCCGTACGCTTTTTCGTGTGTGCGTGTGTGTGTGTGTGTGTGTGTGTGTGTGTGTGTGTGTGTGTGTGTGTGTGCGTGCGTGCGAGCGTGCGTGCGTGCGTGCGTGCGTGTGACATGTGATGAAGGAGGGGGAGGGGAGGGTGGTGGTGTAAGTGGTATGTAGATAGTATTGGAATTTTGAGTGTATTTAGTTACCGTAATTTCTGTTTTAACCACCAGTATTATAAGCTCAGTTAGTTAGTTGGTAATTAGTAGTGAATCAATTTTATGCATTGTGTCCTTTCTTATCACTTTTAGTTTGCTCGTCTTATATTAGTTATACATCGTGAAGCTGCCTTTAAGTATTAACCCTTTATTTTATTAAATTTTACATGCCCCTGAACGAAAAACAAATTTGTTCTTAATGGACACAATAAAGTCGTTTGAATTGAATTGAATTGAAATCATGTACCTGACAGTGGAGGCGAATGTTGCTAGGAGTTCCTCCATGGTGAGAATGTCGCTGAGTTGAGCATTTCGCCGGAATCCCCAAGACTGCTTATCCAACGTCATAGCATTCTCCCACTTTCGCTTTTGCAGCTTTCCTACAATAGTGTATGATAAACATAATAACACTTAAAAAGTTGAACAACAAATTAAAAAAAATTCTACGTAGAGCCAAAAAAAAAAAACCCAGAGAACAAGAAGCAGCCATGTTCCACCTCTTCTGATAATCATAATAAAAAATTTTTAGTCACATACAACTAATAATGTGTTATACAGTTACATGTATAAGACTGCAGACCCTTGCTGTCCCCCCCCCCCCCCCCCCCCCTCCTCCTCCAAATATTCAGCATGTGACAAAACTAGATTATTTTTTCTGGTAGGTGTGCATGCCTGTGTGGGCATGTGTGCCTTTGTGTGTCTGTGAAAGTGTGCATGCATGCATGTATGTAGGTGTGTATGTGTATGCGAAGAGAAGCTATTTCTATGAGTTATTTGATGCATACTTGCTGACGTAGTAATTAATGCTTTACCTGGATTATACCTGTCTGAGCAGGTGAGGAAACCTCCATGGTGGCACATGACCCCGTTCCCCCAGCGATCGTTGGTCACCACAGTATCTTTCACTGGGCTGAACAGCAAAGGGGAAACAAAAAATAAAATAAAGCAAACATTATGCACCCAAGGGCATTACAGACAAAGTCATTATCTAACAGACACGGTCAAAAAGGAGATGCAGCAAAGGGGACACAAAAAATAAAATAAAGCAAACATTATGCACCCAAGGGCATTACAGACAAAGTCATTATCTAACAGACACGGTCAAAAAGGAGATGCAGCAAAGGGGACACAAAAAATAAAATAAAGCAAACATTATGCACCCAGGGACATTACAGACAAAGTCATTATCTAACAGACACAGTCAAAGAGGAGATGCAGCAAAGGGGACACAAAAAATAAAATAAAGCAAACATTATGCACCCAAGGGCATTACAGACAAAGTCATTATCTAACAGACACGGTCAAAAAGGAGATGCAGCAAAGCGGACACAAAAAATAAAATAAAGCAAACATTATGCACCCAAGGGCATTACAGACAAAGTCATTATCTAACAGACACGGTCAAAAAGGAGATGAGCGGATTAAAGTTAGTAAAAGTAAGCGCAGAGACATGGCAACATGCTGAGCCTCGTTTTCTGGCTAACCTGACGGTCGAGTTAGTTTTCTATGTGTTTTGGATGGGCCTTTGTTTTACATAGCTTGTTGCTGTTGTATTTTCGTTCTTGTTCTACCAGTTATTGTTGGAAGGGCAGAAGGTGATTGTTTTCATTTTGTTTGTTTGTTTCTTTGAGGGGTGTGCTGTTGTTGCTCTCTCTCTCTCTCTGCGCCGTGAGCATGCTTACTGCATGGAAGTTTTCTTGTAGCGCTATACAAATGGCCAATCATCATCATCATCATCACAGTCGTGGTGGTTTTAATTGTTTTTGCAGTTGCTGTTGTTGCTGGTGTTGTTTTAGGATCGAATGTGGTGGTAGTGGTGGTGTTTTTTGTTGTTGTTGTATTGTTGTTTTCATTTCTGTTGTCATTCTGTTTTGCTGTTTATCATTTTGTTTTTTGTGTGTGTGTGTGTGTGTGTGTGTGTGTGTGTGTGTGTGTGTGTGTGTGTGTGTGTGTGTGTGCACGTTTTTGGGGGATGTTGTTGTTTGTTTTGTTTTGCTGTTGTTTTATTTTGTTGTTAATTTTTTTTTATTTTATTTTTTTTTGGGGGGGGGGGGGGGGCTTTTGTTTTTTGTTGTTTGTTTTGAGGGGGGTGGGAGGTGGGGGGGAGGGGGATGGGAGGGGATGCTGTTCTTTTCTTATTTTTCACCCCTGTCAGCTACTACATGTAGCACATTTTACCTGGAGTTGTACAGCCAAGCTAAGAAATCACGCGACTTCCAGTACGTGTCCTTGGCATCCCAGTCACCGTCACTCCACACAACATCCGGCTTGTAGGTGTTCACCAGCTCGTACAATTCTGGTAATGTCTTGCTCTGAAAAGTTTCAACCAAAAACCAAATTTAGTGAAAACAGAATTTTGTTTCTACAATTTCTGAAGTTTGACATACATGATGTACTTGTAAACAAACAAACTAAACTTTGTTTTTGTGTTTTGTTTTTTTGTTGTTTGCTTGTTTTTTTCTTGTTGCTTTTTTGTTTTAAAATCACACCACAGATGTGAAAGAACTATATATGCTTTGTTATTGTCTAGAGAAAAAAATATTTCTGAACATTGCTATTTATGGAGTATACAGAAAAATGTTTAGCCCTAAAACTGAAAATGACTCAGACATTAAGTTTCACTTTACCAGATTTTACACAGGCTCCACATTTAATCAAGAAATGGAAAGCTGGGAGTAAATCAGGTCTTACTGGATGTAGATGATAAAGAGGCGTAACTCACATTAACAAAATCCTGTGTGGAGAAGTTGTTTGCCTTGTCTTGAAGGAAGAGTGGGTTGAACCATTCAAACAGTGAGTGATAGAGACCAAAGTGTAGGTTCGTCTTGGAGCGCAGAGCAGAAGCAAGCTCACCTAGAATGCAAAATATGTCTTAGAAAAAAAAATCTGCCTGAAACAGAGTCACCACACACACACACACACACACACACACACACACACACACACACAAAATCTGCCTGAAACAGAGTCACCACACACACACACACAAAATCTGCCTGACACAGTGTCAACACACACACACACACACACACACACACACACACACACACACACACACACACACACACACACACACACAATCTGCCTGATACAGTGTCATCACACCCACACACACACACACACACACACACACACACACACACACACACACAACCACACTTTAACACTTTTTGTACCGCATATGGGTATTTCCTCTTTTTGCTGGTTCTCTTTTTCCCTCCTTGCGGTTTTTCAGTTATGACCACTACAGTGTGCATGCAAAAATCAGGCAAAAGAAACGTTCTTTAACACCTGTTTTGCAACGAAGAACACTCAACCTACATGCGCCTTTGGTTAGGTCTGGAAATTTTCCGGTTTTTGTTGGAGAGGTGACGAATATTGGTTAGCGGTGGTCTAGCTAACAGGTAGCACGTTGGACTGAACTGCTACGCTACTGAACGGCCGTCACTGTTGTCACGGCGAAGCCTGGGTTCGGGCTCAGGTCGAGCTTGTGACATGTGATACCGGTTTTTCCTGGCTACCGGGCTGCTCATCAGGGTTTTTTCTATGGGTTATCCGGCTCTTTTCCTCCCCCAGCAAAATTGGAAAAAAAAAGAAGAAAAAAGATAGGTATTGGGGGGTGCTGCATGGCAGCGACACACTACTCTTGGGGGAAGCAGCCCGAATTTCCCGAAAGGGATAATAAAGAAGTGAAAAAAAAAATACTGATGATTACTGGGTGGGGGAAAGATTCCTGTATAACTTACTAGTACTAAAATACTAGGCAAGAATTGTGAAAAAAAAAGGAATGTTGCAGTCTAAAGGCAAGATGTTTAATTCCCCACATTCTGTTTTCACTATGATGCTTTCCACTGCACACTTACCAACAATATCACGATTCGGCCCTACATCCATGGAGTTCCAGTTGAAAGAATACTTGGATGGCCAGTTTGTGTATCCTTCATGGTGCTTGCTCACAAACACGATATACCTGTAACAATCATTTGCATGAATTTTGAAATGGCCTGAACCTCTGCTGGTAAAT
The DNA here is from genome assembly GCA_018292915.2 of Batillaria attramentaria. NCBI lineage: Eukaryota > Metazoa > Mollusca > Gastropoda > Batillariidae > Batillaria > Batillaria attramentaria. The sequence continues at coordinate 253,832 of JACVVK020000223.1, forward strand.
CAGTGACAGCAGCACTTTACAGTCACCTCACTTTTCACTTTGTGCTTAGCCTTCTCAGAGAGGACCGAAAGGACCTCTGTAGCCATATTGGCTACCAGCCATGTGAAAACTAGAAGCCCAAACATTTTTTTTCTGATAGCAAAAACAATTTTGTTTGTTTAAGGAAGCAAATAAAGGTAAAAGGTCCCTTGAAAATGTGTAGGGTGTCCCCAAAATGTGTAGGGTGTCCCCAAAATGTGTAGGGTGTCCCCAAAATGTGTAGGGTGTCCCCACAATGTGTAGGGTGTCCCCAAAATGTGTAGGGTGTCCCCACAATGTGTAGGGTGTCCCCACAATGTGTAGGGTGTCCCCACAATGTGTAGGGTGTCCCCACAATGTGTAGGGTGTCCCCAAAATGTGTAGGGTGTCCCCAAAATGTGTAGGGTGTCCCCAAAATGTGTAGGGTGTCCCCAAAATGTGTAGGGTGTCCCCAAAATGTGTAGGGTGTCCCCACAATGTGTAGGGTGTCCCCAAAATGTGTAGGGTGTCCCCACAATGTGTAGGGTGTCCCCAAAATGTGTAGGGTGTCCCCACAATGTGTAGGGTGTCCCCAAAATGTGTAGGGTGTCCCCAAAATGTGTAGGGTGTCCCCAAAATGTGTAGGGTGTCCCCAAAATGTGTAGGGTGTCCCCAAAATGTGTAGGGTGTCCCCAAAATGTGTAGGGTGTCCCCACAATGCAAAATAAATGAAAAAACAAACAAAAACCCCCCCCGACAACCCCTGAATGAGGGTATTAGGCGAGCAGACTTTGAGATCTGGGCAAGATTTGTCTGCAGCCCTACATCACCTTGCTCCAGATGCGTTGAAAATGTCCGCCCACTGGTCAGCAATGAAGAATTCTGCAGTGAAGTCTTTAGCAAAATCTGCATAGGTGAAGTCTGGACGGTAGTTGGCCTGCATGAAGCTGATGACGTCCTTATCCTTCGCCCCCTGCCAGTCCCACCAGAACCATTCAGAGCGGAAACTTGGCACGGAGAACACACCCCAGTGGATGAAGATCCCTAGCTTGGCTTCATCATACCTGAAATTATCGATCGTACCATGCAATACGCTGGAGGGTGTTCAAGGCAGGAGTGTTTGGTGGCAAGCAGCAGCAGTTTGCCAGTCAAAACATAATTTGATGTACATTTGTACCACAGAAGCTGGTTATTACCGCACGAAATGCCTGTGGCTGGTGGCAGAAGTAGGACAAAGGCATAATATTATTTCCTTAGTCTTACCAGGGGAGCCAGGGTGGCCGAATGGTAGAGTGTTAGACTTCTAATCCTTGGGTTGTGAGTTCATATCCCGACTGGGGCCAAACATTTTGTGCTGGCTATTTCATCGTTGCCCAGTCTTTGATATCACCTGTATGTGGCGGAAAAGGACGTTACACCCCCAAACACCCACCCCACCCTTAGTCTTACCAGTTCTCCTATCCACAAAGTACTGCATGGGTAACATGTCTTGTAAGCAACTTTAAAGAATCTTCCCAATCCATCTGGTAAATAGTCACCTTTGAATAGAGGCCTTTAAAATTCTGCATGCAATACATCAGGATTATTGTCCTCTTTGTCTCTGCTAAACGTTCAGCCAGTTGGCGAGACTTCAGGTCTAGACACATGCGCACTTGCAACACATTCCGTAATTCCAAAGACCCGTATTGCACATTTCTTACTGTCTACACACAGGTAATACCACAGGGTAGAGCACAGACGGCAAATACTTGGTCGCATATTATGAGCGGGCGCTTCGATTCTCACAGGTATGTTAAGTTTTGCACATAAAGTATTGCATTGTTACTACAGTGCATGATCTGTCAGAACACTGTCAGATTTGCTAATTGAAAGCAACGAGTGGCAGGTCTTCTCCCCGCTGGTCAATACGAAAGTTAAAAGAATTAACTATCGAAAGCACTGGCTAACGTGTATTCATGATGGTACCATGAAAATGTTACAGACGAGGAACAAAGCAGATTTTACATGATCTGGGAGTACAAACCACTGCGGAAGTGGACGAGAATCTAAAGATTCCCAGGTCGGTTGGTACTGAGCAGCGCCCAGCACAAAAACTGCAGACAGCGTGAATAGCAACCACTGCAGGGACGCCATTGTGTTTATCATGTGACTCGACCGAGGGAGGAGGTAACAAACCCGGCGAACAGGGTCCGTGAGCGCCCCGCGACCGGTCATGCGCGACCCGCGCCAGGTCAAAGGCGGCGAGCGACAGGTTGAAATTGGTCATGAGCGACGGACGGCAATCGGCGACTGATTATACTCCACCCGGGAGGTAGCCGCGACCGGTCACGGACGGCGGGCGACTGGCTATACTCGACCCGCGCAAGGTTATGAGCGGCGTGCGACAGGCCAAAATTGGTCATGGACGGCTATCGGGCGATGAGTGGCGACTGGTTACGGGCAGCGGGCGATCGTCCATAAGCATGTATGGAAATATGCGTTTGACGAAAGTGTCTGTGTTTAATGTACGTGTGCTTTAAAACCTAGACAATGTTTTTAACAGATGAATTTTGTCCACAAGTAAGGACTCAAGCATCTACAATTCTGTGACATATTCGTGCTTGTGTGTGTCCATGAAAAAACATTTTAGCACCACATTACCCCTCCCCTCCAACCCCCTCTCCTGCTATCTCCTCCTATTCTGCTTTTGAAGGTCTTCCCGTCAGTCGTTTCTGTTCAGTTCCGTTCAAGATGGTATATCTGCGAGGTCGTTCGTGGACAACATGGTTGACACTCATGCTTGACAACACGCATGTCTCCATACAAACGGAGTTGATGTGTTTTGTGGTGTTAACAAAAACAATAGACCTCAAGCTGATTCGCACGGTTGGTTGGCTTGGCCACCTACCAGACATCACTGGCGCCTTTCTGACTGGCTCACAGGGAAGAGCGTCACCCCCGTGTGTCTAAGTGCATGTCAATCAAGCGGGATTAGCACGCGTTGTTTTCTCACCGCGCACAGGTGGCGGGGACGTGCCGACGTGTCTATCATGAGTTGAGTGGCACTTATCACTTCTTTGGTCAGGGTCACACAGATGTACAGGAGGGCCAAGTAACAAAGGAGGTGTGATGTGGGTTGTTGCTGTCGTTAATGTTTTTTGCTATTGTGTGTGTGTGTGTGTGTGTGTGTGTGTGTGTGTGTGTGTGTGTGTGTGTGTGTGTGTGTGTGTGTGTGTGTGTGTGTGTGTGTGTGTGCGCGCGCGCCTCCCGCTAATAAGCAACTGTGGGTCGCCTATGACCAGCCGCCGGTAGTTCATGGCCAGTCGCTCATGACCAGTAGCTCATGACCAGTCGCTCACAACACTCACACGTCGCTCATGACCAATTTCGACCTGTCGCCCGCCGCCTTTGACCTTGCGCGGGTCGCGTATGACCGGTCGCAGTGCGCTCACGGACCCTGTTCGCCGGGTTTGTTATATGGAGGGAGACAACTCATCCGGAGTACATGAATGGGATCCCTGGTGACACAAAGGGTTTTCGACAAGCTTACCTCGGTCTCACGGCTGCGTGGTGCTGTGTGCAGGTGATGACATGTTTCTTTTTTTTCTTCTTCTTCTTTTTTCTGTTTTGTTTGTTTTTTCTCATGTGTGTGTGTGTGTGTGTGTGTGTGTGTGTGTGTGTGTGTGTGTGTGT